>JAHBMJ010001174.1:22500-32812 GCA_018398765.1 Chromera velia | reverse complement strand
ATACATGCTTTACTGACATCATCCAGGTCTGTCTGCACGGTTCCAGAGAAGCTCTGAGGCTGAGAGGTTCTAGACTCAAGCACCTGGGTTTTCTGGATCTGTTTTTGTGTTCTTTTCTCTTCTGTTCGGTTCTGCCCTGTTGCTTCGCATTCGTGCAGGCATGTATACAAGGGAGCCCTGTCCGCAGACTTCGAGGCGGCACTGAAGGGAGGACAACGGACAAAGTGGAGACGGTCGGGGCAGATGGTGAACGTGAATAGCTCATGGGTCAGTCGGTCGAAAGGGCGGCTGCTGGGTGGTGCACGGACCGTGCATGGGGCGTTTTGTGTCTGTCTCAGAATCCTCTTGCTTCTGAATCTGTCTGACAGGCTCGCTGTCTTCCTGGCAAGTTGGTTGGGTGACCACGTGTGTGACTTGAATTTTTTCTGTATGCGGATCGTTTAACGCAGTTCTGGGCGTCATGTGTGCTAGTGAGCCTACTCGTAGTACAATCGTTGAGTGCCCTCTTGTCGCTCCTTTTCGCATCTCCGTTGGCGGTGGTGATGATGCAGCAGGTCGAGGCAGACAGAGTTCGGTGGCAAGAGAAGAAGAGCTGTCAGGCGGCGTCTGTGTGTGCCCTTGCATTGACTGTTTCTTTTTCGTTTCTGTGTGCTTTCAGGTAAGGGGCCAGGAAGCGTATGAGACAAAGCTGAAAGCGTGGAGACGCCCTGCACTTCTGGAGTGCTCCGCTGGGTGAGTTAGCGAAAGAAGGCGCCGTTCTTTCTATCTCGGCTGCTCGAGGAGATTTCTCTTGTGCACGGGGTCTTTCTTCATCCGGTGATTCGCTCCCTTTTTGCGTCCTCTCCCTTCCCTTTCTTTTCCTTCTGCCTGCCCGGCTTCCTGCTCTCTCTCTCTCTCTCTCTCTCTCTCTCTCTCTCTTGTTTCTATCTCATCTCTAGCCTTTTCGGTCCCTCAATTCACGTGTATGTTTTTTGTCGTTGTGTGTCTGTACATTTCGTTCCCTCCGTGTCTGATGAGGGAGGCTTTTGAATTCCGACATGAACCCGTCGATCCTCTGCAAAGAAAGGAACGAAGAAAGAAGAAAGAAAGAAAAAAGAAGAGAGACAATCAAATGCCCCCTACGGATGATCGAACGGCCCCCCTGTCCTGCAGGCTTCCGACCTGGGAGGACAAGGAGGACCCGAGATACGACAGGGTTCCCGACGGCCGTGCGTATTTCAACGGAGAGCCCGTCTCTCCATCCCTTCTCAGAGACAACGCGGAAGCACTCATGAACCATCCTGCAGAACTTACACGGCGTAAGAAGGCTCTTTTTGGGAGTGAAAAGAGCAAAGATCTCCGCGTGGAGGCCTCGATGGGAACGCTCGTTTCCTCTTCCGCCATTTGGTGTGATTGGGTGCCTCCAAGAACGTGGCTTGCACGCTTGTTTCTTGGCCCCGAATGCTAGCAGTGGAAACCATAAATTACTAAACTTGAATAACGGCGTTTTTTAATGTTCTTAATTAATTGTGTTGATCGCTAGGTTGATTGTAGATAATTTATATTGCTACTATAAAAAACTAGTATTAAAAGTTGGTTCTAGAAAGATTTTTTTAACTTCCGAAGACCTAGAACGAGACAAAAATTTATGGGTAATTAATATACTGGTGGCCTAGTGGTGACCTTAACTGAGGGCCTTAAGCACTGTATTAAAGAGAGAATCGTTCAGTTTGCACCTTAAATTACAGGATTTTACTAAAGATGTCATTCTTTTTATTAAATAAAACTTAAGTCAATCTTTGTAATTATTTTAGCAGTCATTTATAAACACATATATGCAAAAATGGTGAAAATGTTTTAATTAAGTTATTATTTGAGTAACCATAATGATGTTTATCAGTCAAGCTTTGAGCTTTCTTGTAAATGCTTACAATTTGACTAGCAATTTGAATATCTAGTTTGAATGTAGAGCTTGATTCTAAGCTTGATTAATTCTATGATTGATTGATATATACCAGGATCGATATGTATGTAATGATTGGTACTTATCCATGGTTTCTCGACTCTCTTCATCGATTGTCACGATGATTGAACCTCGTTGTGGGTTTGAAGTGATCCATCATGCTTCATGCGATACGACATCGAATCAGCTTTTCACCCGATCGCTGAAACGCAACACGCTACGACCTGCTCCCTTCCTGCGACCTTTTCTCTATCACACCTTTGGTGCGAAGACCTACCAATTCAGAGAAGGGTTCAGGTCAACGATCATGAAGCGGAAAGAGCATGCATCTAGCGTCCCAGGCAGTCGAAATCGATGAGTGCGATGACCTGTCACAATGAGGCTGTCAAGCAGCACACGCAGTCCCATTCCCTTCATGTAGCCCATGCAGTGACACCTCCCTCATCTTCCATTACTCCTTGCATGTCGCATCTCAGCAACACCTCCCTCATGCTCCCCACCAAGCACCTCCCTCATCTTCCATTACTCCTTGCATGCCGCATCTCAGCAACACCTCCCTCATGCTCCCCACCAAGCACTTGACGGACATGTAAAACAAGTGGCAGCTCCAGCAACTTTTTCCACAAGCAGCTGATTTGCAGATTTTCAGTCAGTATCCTTCCAGTAACAGCAGCAACAACATCAGCAGCACTTTCTATCTTGCAAGCAGCAATAGCGGAACCACAACAGAAGCGTGTACGGACAGAACAATCACCCCGATCCCCCAAGCAAGTCCCCTCGTGAAGCGTCGCGGTGACACTCAGCTCCAGAACAGGAGTGGCTTTTCGGCCCCTCGCAGCAACATGAAGGAAGACAGGACGATCAAATTTCCAAGAGGGGGGGGGTCCCTGACTGCTCGCAACGGGGAGGCACCTGGTGAAAAGACGTTGCCATTCGTTTTGGGACTGAGGGTTGTGCTCTCCTCACCAATAACCTTTTTGTTTCCTCTGTCTGTGATCTCATGGCCTCTCAGGAGGACGGCAGGGTCTTCAGAGAGGATCTCCACATCAGACTCCGATTCATCCTCTGATCTCTCCTCCGCCACTGGCTGCGGCTTCTCCACGATGGGCACTCCGCGAGTTGCGTGGAGGTTCCTGGAGTTAAACAGAATGAGATCGCCTCGCTGGGGCTTCAGAACGACATCAGGGAGGCCGAGGGCAGGAAGCGAAATTCCATGGCTGTCCCCCTTCATTCTCTCGTATGTTTCCGTGTCAAGGGATCTGTTCGAGAAAATCATCTCTCCTCCCACGAGGGGAGCTTCCACACAGACGTAGGCAGCGATCTGAGAGGCTCCATGAAAGTCCTCAGGGATGTCTCCTTGATCGAAATCCCTCTCGAGTTTGTTCTCATGACCGTCAACGTCGCCGATCAATTGTCGCGCCAGACCTGGTGAGAACCTCTTCCCCTCTCCAAACTCCATCATCTTCGCACCTCCAGGAAAAGTCTTGTCCATAAACGAGATCACAGGCTGGAAGAATTGTTGGAGGGATGCTGCGTGTTTACGGGTATTCTCGAAGTATGCTTCCTTTCCCTCTGGCTTGCCTTTAGTCTCTGAAAAGCGCTGACCCAAGAGCACCTTCACTCTTGGGGCCTCACCACTATCTTGTGTACTCTCTGCAAGCCGTTCGAGTTCTACCTTCCATTCCTGACACACCTTCTCTTCAACGAACTTTCTTATCACAATCACAGAGTACTTGCCTGATTCGATCTCCGAAAGAAGTTTCTTATAGAGTTGCGGAGTCAGTTCAGACCGGTCTTTGAAAGTGACGACCAAGCGTGTGCCCATCTCGCAGAGATGCATCATCATCTTGCTTGACGTTTCACACAACAGGGACAGAACGGTAGTGGCTCGGGCCAGCAGGACTTAGGCAACTGGAACGGAGCAACACTGGAAAAGTGATAAGAGAAACACTGGGCAACACCGACAAGAAGCGTTGTACGTTTGCTTTACTTGAGCGTTGTACCAAGTGCATGTAGCTTGTATGTGTGTGGCTGGACTTCTACACTTTCTACTCGTCTTTTTCTTTCCATCACTCTTACAGGTATGTATATATATATATATATATATGAGGATCCATCCATGCACCCGATGCAGAGAATCAAGTATTAATAAGTGTTGCATGGGTTCTGGGTTTGGGTTTAGCTGCGTGCATGCATGGGTTTGGGTGCACTGTTGTGGTGTTGCATGTTGTGGTCCCGGAAAGTGGATCTTGTGGGGCACTTCCTTGAATTCCCCTGGGCTGCGGCCGGTCCCGCAGGCCGGAAATAAATCATTTGTCGCTTTCCGGGGGCGTGTGAACGCAGTCGGATTTAAATATATGGTCTCGACATTAAATTTTTCGGCAGGGGCCGGTGCTGCATGTTGCGAAGTGTTGTTTGTTCGGCAACACGTATGGGTCATCTGTTGTCGTGACGTACGTTGCTACAACAACCCTGTGAGAGTCAGGACAACACCTTTCTGCGCATCAATTTGAGTGGCTGCATGCAGGAGAGGAGAGTGTGCGGACCTCTGGAGCACCCTCAAGCCCATCATTGGGGAGCCCAAGACATTTCACAGTTTGTTGATGACGCATTATGATCCGCTAGTCAATTGCTGTGATTACCTCGCAGTGAATTCAAAAAGACACGAATAACCCTTTGGTCGGTGCGACAGATAGTAACAAAATGGGGATCTACTTCTCAGCCGCAACGGGATGGTGTTCTGAGGATCTCGACCCTCGTCTTCAACGTGCTGTCTCTGACGGGGACGTGAAGAGAATCCAGAGCCTCGTGCGGTTTTGGCACTGTCGGTGCGTGAATGTGAATGGCCGATCCCGTGACGGCCGGACTGCCATGCATGTTGCTGCTCAGAAAGGTCAGGCAGAAGCGATTCAGGTTCTTTTTCGGTTGGGCGGGAAGGTCCAGATTCGTACCAGGAAGGAAGCCTTCTACCCAGTACATGACGCCGCACTACATGGTCATACAGAATGTCTACGACTGCTCCACAGACTTGGTGCGGATGTTGACATTCACAGCGTGAAGGGTAAACGGCCTGTGCACATGGCGGCCTCCCGGGGACATAACCAGACGATCGAGATGCTTCGTGACCTCGGTGCAGATCTGAGCGTCGCGACTTTCGACCGCGAGACACCGGCATTCTTTGCCGCAGCGAACGGCCACGTAGAGACACTCCGTTTGCTTCATCGCCTCGGAGTGGACCTCAACGCGCCGGGAGGGAAAGACGGGGAGCGGCCGATTCACTTAGCGGCAGCAAGGGGGGATGACGCGATGGTCGAAGCTCTTGCTTCTATGAGTGCTGATCTCTCTGCAAAGTCCACCAGAAACGACCTGCCGGCCCATAAGGCTGCGTGGAACGGTCACTCAGGAACCCTCAGACTTCTCCACAGTCTGGGGGCGAACGTGACGGGAGAGTCTGGAAAGCCGTGGAGACCCGCAATCCAGGCTGCCGTTCAGGTACGCACGCACACATCTCTGGAAGTACAGATCCACCTCCCAAATAAAGAATTGTACCTCTGACATATCTTCTCACATTTGCATGAGCCCACCCTGTGACTGCATGCACTGCAGGGTCACGTTGAGGTTCTCCGTACCTTGCACGAGCTGGGGGCGGACCTGGCGTCTCCAGGGAAGGACATCTGGTCCCCTGCGCAGCACGCAGCCAACAGGGGGCAGCTGTTGGCACTCAAATTTCTGTACGACATCAAGGCAGTTGATGTAAAAACGGTATTGGACATGGAGAGGCACGGCTTGGCCAAATCTGAGTGCTTAGAGTTCTTGAAAGAGGCCCAGAGAAAACCTGACAGGTTCGTTGATGATGCGCCTCCGCAATTGCAATAATCATCAGGACCGACACTTTCGATCATTCCAGTCCTGCTCGTCTAAGTGTGCACCATTGCTTTCTGTACGCATGGAGCTGTTGCTTTTCTCAGCCAGGCTTAGCACCTGCGACCACTCTGTGTTCTTTCCCCAGAGTCACTCTCTCCCACTCCTTCCGGACAACGAACAAGCACACAACCTCTCTCTCTCTCTCTCTCTCTCTCTCTGTGTGTGTGTGTGTGTGTGTGTGTGTGTTTCTTTCTGTCTGTCTGTCTGTCTGTCTGTTCATGAAGAAAAGGAGGGAGAAGAAGAAGAGACATATAGTCTGTCTGTCTGTCTGTCTGTTCTTTTTTCTGTGTTCTTTCTTTCTTTTTGTCTGTTGTGTATATGAAGAAAAGAAAAAATGATAGGTAGTCTCTCTCTCTCTTTCTCTCTCTCTCTCTGTGTGTGTGTGTGTGTGTGTGTGTGTGTTTCTTTCTGTCTGTCTGTCTGTCTGTCTGTTCATGAAGAAAAGGAGGGAGAAGAAGAAGAAACATATAGTCTGTCTGTTCTTTTTTCTGTGTTCTTTCTTTCTTTCTGTCTGTTGTGTATATGAAGAAAAGAAAAAATGATATGTAGTCTCTCTCTCTCTCTCTCTCTCTCTCTCTGTTTCTCTCCCTCTTTCTCTCTCTCTTCCTCTCTCTCTTGTCCTCTCTCTCTCGGTAATATTATACTTTACAACTAGCTTTACAATACTTTGCCACATTTAGCTTAAATCTAAATTGCATAAACATATAGCTTTATAATAGAAAAAGCTAGATCTCTAGATGTCTGTAGCTAAATCTGCAGTTCAATCTAGCTCAATCATTCTTTTTCTTGCTCTCCTTATTATTTTTTATGATAAGTGATAAATGATTTATCGATACTATGGGACACTGTCGTTATTTTATCTTTTAGAGGTCGCCTTCAGGGGATTATCTAACGTACTCGGAATCACTTTCAACTGGAAATCATCCATACTTTAATATTATTATTGAACCAATCAATCAATCAATTAATTAATGAATTAATCAATCAATCAATCAATCAATCTCAATCAATCAATCAATTAATCAATCAATCAATCAATTAATCAATACCAATCAATCAATATCAATCAATCAATCAATCAATCAATCAATCAATTAATCAATAGCATATGATAACATTGATGTTCTGGTATGTTCTGGGATAATCAATCAATCAATCAATTAGAATCAATCAATCAATCAATCAATCAATCAATCAATCAATCAATATCATTCGATCATTGTTGTTATCAACATGTAAATGGGCGCCTAACATATGTTCGATTGGTTTGATACGCAGCTAGAATGACGCTGTTACATACATTACTAGAGCATTCTTCTCTCTCAATTTTATGAAGGAAGGATCATTCTTACAAAATGTCGCCATTCGAGGGGATTGCTATTCTGACGTATCCTTCGGGTATATTTGGGCCAATTCGCACCTTTCGATCGTTGATGAACACAACGGGAAGGGGACCATACTGGCTATAAGTAGGGTGGGGCCGGGTGGGCTGAGCCCACCTGAATGATAGGACATATTAATATAAATATTGATGATGATGATAATATGATGATGATGATGAAGTACGCCAAATTCGTTGCCAATCTTGTGTACGGTGTACCACATGCAGAGACGGCGAGCCTCCGGCGCTCCGCGAGGCACGTATACTCGTATCTTAATTGCAATGAAGCTGCATGTAAGTGCCCCCCGGCGTCCCCGCTTCGCTTTCCGGGGCCATATATATGGTACATTGAATGACCAAGAATGTATGTTTCTCACACGCACTGCGTGAAGTCGGATTCTTCATTCTGCCTGATCGTTGTGACCTTTCTTGGATCGGATTCAGGTTGAGGAAACGCTTTCAAAATGGCTGAAAATAAGAATCAGAATCCATTGGTTGGAGTTGAACCGGCGGTCTTTCGCAAGCCCCCTCAGCTGCAGGAAACTGGCCCGGGTCGCGACGCCTTCGGGGCGGAGTACAAAACGAAAAAACAACTCATGATTTGCCAGAGATGTGGTGCAAAAGTTAAGTATCTCCAGAATCCGAACGCCACTAACCCCAACCCTGCTTGGCTCGAAGCACACTTGATGATCTGTCCGAAACTGCAACCCACCTTGGAGGGGGAGCGAAGCACAGTCAGTTGCCCTCTTCGAACGGTCTGAAATCTGCAATGACTTGGTGAGGCCTGGCTGTTCTGCTGTGTCACTTTTGACTGACCTTTACTCAAGTGTTGTCCGCAATAATCGGCTGTGACGTGCGCTTTCTTGCTGACATGTGTTGTCTTAGACTCACTGCAAAGAACGAAGGCAAGAAGCTTAACTGGGAAAAGAAGGGGGGAGGGGGAAGGAAGGATTCAGTGAAAGGGGGCTCTGTAAATGCGGCGAATCGCAATTAGAGTTCGGTTGTGCCGAGAGCAGTTGAGAGAGGCTGACAGTCAATTCGAGAGACGGCTGTAATCAAACTCGAATTCGTGCCTGCCTGCAGAGACCCTTTTTTGACCTCGTCAACCGTAATGCCAAGTACAAGTACAACCAGGCGTGAGTGGGCAAAGTGGTCCGAAAGGGTTTCATACGTGCATGTTCACGGAGAAATAGACGTGTAGAAACTCTGAGCGTACCAGTTAAACTGTGCGGTGCGAAACAGTTCGTGTGGACAAAAATGACCGTTGATCTTCTTTGGAGAGATAAAGGGAAGAGTTCAAACAGGCAGAAAGATAGATAGCCACATAGACAGATCCATACATAGAAAAACAGACCCCCCCCCCGCGCGCGCACACACACACACACACACAGACCGAGAGAGAAGCGCGGAGAGAGCAGATGAGGTGTTCTTCTTGTTTACGCCACGACATCACGGCACATCGAGAATGTTTGAGGACCTCTCTGGTGTTGACAGCAGATGTCCTTCCTTCCAGAGACAAGTAATTAATCAATGATCTCATCGATCCACGGCCCGTCTCAGTTTTTTCGTGTATGGGATTTGAGCCGAAGCAGCTCCGAATGTCCTCAGACAGACGGACAGTTGACTTGCAGTGTGAACGTGTCCATACATGAAAATTCTGGCTGGCTTCTGCGTGGTCTTTCTCTTCTCTGGACTTGCAGAAAAAGAGGTAAGCCAGAGGATCCCGGCCCCGAGAGTACAAAAGTTGTGGAGACTCTGTTTGAGTGCTACGATGTTCCCGAGGAGTTCAGAGGGCCGGGGATGAACGACGTCTGGATTCCAGAAGATTTCCTCTCACAACTGCAGAAATTTCCTGAAGACTGTAGGATTCAGGTGAGAACAATTCAAACGTTCCGAGGGATATCGAAAACAAGAGAAGTTCGCCGAGTGGCCGGCTGAGGGCAATAGATCTTGAGTTCCGTTTGTTCATGCGTGTGCCCTACAGCATGCGACAATCGGTGTCCTCTTTCTTTCTCTCGTTGAAGACAGTCAGCGGACCCTCTGCTGTTTCTTCCGTGCTTCCCACGTCTCGTTTTCTTTTTGACTTTCTTTTTGTGTGTCTTTTCCAGCGTCTCCACAGGGACTTCTCTTGTGCACTTTCTTCTTTCTGTCTTCTCTTTGCAGGTCATCGACCTCCACGGACCCTCGTTCGGGGTTGTCGACTGCGTTTTGGACGCATTGCTCAAACACCTGAACGTCTATGGCGGAGGGTGGGGGAGTATGCTCGTGTCCAGCGCCAGCTACTTGGAGTCAAAAAAGGCGGAAGACAGGGGGTATCCGATGAAGTCCTGCAGCTCTAGGTACAGACACGCCAACAGAGCGGTCATCTACACCTACCAAGCCAAGGAGCAAGACCAAAACGGTGCAGTCTTCACGAGAGACTACAAAGTCATCTTCCGCGTCTGCCCTCACATTATGCACAGCCAGATCGCCTCTGCCATCATCTACTGTCCTGCTCAGGAGCCTGGCAGGTCAGTGCAGCATGAAGGATGGAATGGAAGTCTTGGGTGTCAGCATGAGAAGATGCGGGTACTTCATCTGTTCGTTCATCAATACAGCAAAAGTATCTGAGTTTTCGGTTCTGCGCTTCGACGCCTGGTCTTTTCCGTTTTTAAATTTGTCCAAGGGAAGGAGCCTCTGCTCTGCCATGGGTGTCTCTCATGCGTCCAGAATGGATCAATAAATGTATGAATGCATGAATGAATGAATGAATGAATGAACGAATGAACGAATGAAAGTGCCTGCACTGACAACACAATCAGCTCTTCTTCACAAGCGTTCCACCCCCCTTCACTGCCGTGGTTGAAAATCCCTCAGGTCCTTTGAGCATTTGGGAGGCTGGGACGACCGTCTTTTCAAGGACGCCGCTCAGTTTGGTCAGAAGCTCCGAGAAGCTGAACGCATGCTGGCTGATAGTGTGCAGCCTGACGGGAGGGCGGAGGCGTCTCCTTTCTGGAGGAGGGCCAACAAAGTTTTCCTCGCCTACCACACCGCGACGGCAGATCCCATTGACGCAAATCTCCTTG
>JAHBMJ010001174.1:0-15000 GCA_018398765.1 Chromera velia | reverse complement strand
GATTCTTCTATTTCATCCCCGTACAAGAGTTGGTAGATTTCGGTATCGTTTCTTCAGACAAACACCAAAAGAAAGGCGTGAAGAGTCTCCGTCTAGACTTTCAGCTCAATCGTTCCGTGAAGGTGCAGGATCGTCCCTCGCATCTCCTCAGATGGAGACTCGACATGTCTTCGCCAGCAGCTGCAGGGAGGCGTTTTGCGCAGATTTTGTCGGGAGGGGGGATGCGAGGCTTTGCCACACTGCACCCGCCTCACTCAGAGGCAAGAAATTTTGGTGAGCCAGAAGGAAAGCTTGAGAAGAGACAAAACTCAGTGCCCACCGAGACCCTAACGATGGGCGCCCAGACGAGTACCAGCGTCGAGCGGGACGAAGTGTCGTTACCTTATGACTGTCTCTTACCCCCAACTGAAGGCGTCAGAGATTTTGAAATAGATATTTGCGACCGCCAACGCCAGCCTCCTCATGCACTTTCCAAGCCCGAACGCTATCCGCAGTCTCTTTGCCACAATCGGCAGATTGATTTGCGATCCCAACTTCCCCAAAGGTCCTTGGCAAAGATGGCAGACTTCGACTGTCCAAGGAAAAATGTAGAGGCCCCTGTTTCTAGCGCAAAGTCTCAATACCCTCGTGATCACCGATTGGGAATAGAAAAAGATGCGCTGAATCTAATTCGGAGAAACATTCACCCCACAGAAGCATTCGAAGGACTGGAAGAGCCCCACACCCCTCTTCCCCCCTTTGCTAAATCCGACATGGCAGTGCGACCAGTAGGTTGCAGAGAAGACTTGTGGCTCCCCGTTCAAGTCAAATCCACAGCAAAAAAAGCAAAGTGGCCACACGAGAAAGGTTGGTCGCCTGTGTGGGAGTTCCATGGTGTTTGTGGGTATGGAGGAACTCCTCTCGTCTGTATTTCTCTAGAGAGAGACTTGTCGGGGGAGGAAGTGGGAAAAAAAGCCAGGGTTTGGTGTTTCTCGGGACATGTCTTTACCGATTTTCGTCCGCCGGGTAAATTGACCATTACTCAGGGTGGCAAGCATGACACAGAAGAGACTCGGTGCAGTTTTCAGCATTGCAGCTCTGACGGGGGACATATTGGAAGCGTATTGAAGTCCATGTGGGAAGAGGCGAGAAACGGATTCGGCCCTTTCAGGCTCCATGACCTTTACACACTCCAGACGCAAATGAGCCCATCTCACCTTGCAGAATGGAGAATGCTTCAAATCTGTCTGAAGGTGTTTGAAAGGGTTCCTGGGGGTATGGAAGTGCGCGAGGCCGAGTGGACAATCGCGTCTCACGACATTGAGATTCGACTCGGTGCCTGCCCATGTCACCAAACACAAAAGGTACAGCTGAAGTGTGCCATGTGGTTCACGCAACGGAGCAGCGCACGATTGGGTACCGCTTTCGTCAATTCACGCAAGGTAGTTAGAGGCAAGCTTAATACTTATTGCGAAGGGGATTTCCAATTTCTTCTGGTGGGACCTCCCCAAAACGGTGGTCGGCTTGCTAAAAACGAATCGCGTCAAAATTCCAAACCTTCCCTGTTGCACAGCTGTCACCCCTATATCTACATGATTCCTGAAAGTGTCCTCATTAAAGAGGGGGTAGTTGCGTCGCGTGCACAGGAACGCAATGGGGTTATGACATTCTGTCTTGACTTCACGTCCACCCCTCTTGAAAAGAGAGCGTCCCGAGTTTCCCGCCTTCTTGAGTGGCGGATCGACCTCTCCAATCCAGTAAAGGCAGCAAAGCAACTTATGAAAATACTTCAACAACACTGCAGTTGTATGGGAAACTGTAGACTCTCTGTGCCTGTGAAAAGCTGCAATTAAGCGTCTGAGTAAACATTGATACATTGATACAGTTTTCTCTACATTTGCAAAAAAAACACATATCAATGCAGTTTCTGCTAGCGTTTATGTTTCAAGTTGTTTGAAAGATAGAAGACGTTGAAAAATGTCATTAAAACTAGTGACCAGATTTGATTTGATTTGATTTGAAGTAGGGCTTAACCTCAAATCAAATCTTAGGCCTGAGAAACTTTAGCATGATAGAGCCTATTAAATCCTATCAAATCTACTTCAAATCTAACCCTTTAACCTCAAATCTTCTAGGTCAATTCATCATCCAGTCTCTCAAATGAGTCTTCTGCTTCGTCCCTCCTGTCCGGCCACCTTATGGCGTCCAGACAGAAGGTAAAGCAAGGATAAGAACCTTAGGGAAATTCTAGAGAAGGAACGTGAGCAACACTCAGTCAGACAACAGTTTACAGAAGGTTTAGCTCTAGAGCGATCTAGGATTCCAATCAGTTGGATTCATTCTATCATACACAGGTTCTGCTCATTCCTCTCTCTCAGACTCTAGAGCTCTCTTGATCTATGACAAACAGACATTAGCCTTAAATAATCTTATCTGTTGCTCAAGTGGCATATTGCTTGAATGCGAACATTGCGAAGGTCAGACTCGACTTCGATCGATCGATGTGCGTACGACACGCACGAAGCAAAGCATGGCAGCGGAATGTGGCGCGGCATGCTGGCTCACTCAGTCATGGCGCATGCGAAGGCTCAAAGGGCGGCGCCACAAGATAGGACTCCATACGTCATACTTTTTTGTGCGTCAAAAAAAAAAAAGATTACAAAAAGATTTTTTTATCAGTTTTATATGAATATGAACGCCCAAAAGCTTTTCTAAATATCTGTTCACTGAAAAAAGGGTAATCCAGTCTATTAATTCTCCAGACATTCAAGTTTTGATTAAGGGTTTGAAGTGGTCCTTTATTATCTTGTGGCAGGTTTTACGCAGCTCAACGTAAATTTTTCTTTGCCTTGGGCTCTTCTTGGGTCCCTCCTTATCAAACCGATCAACGATGTCAAACAACCCTGCAGATAGCCAGGATTTTGCGGGATTTTAGCCCAGGATTTTAGCAAATTTTACGGGATTTTAGCCAGGATTTTAGCGGATTTTAGCGGATTTTGCCCAGGATTCTGTTAGACTCTTAACGTTAAAAATATAATCCCTACACATAGGATTTTAGAATCTAAAATCCTGGAAGAAAGCTAAAATTTTAGCCTCTTCCTAGGATTTTACGGGATTATACGGGATTTTACAGGATTTTAAAGAAATGAATAAAATTAAATTCAAAGATGAATGATATTTTTCTAGTTTGACCTGAAGGGATAACCGGCATCGATTGTGATCAACTTTTATTTCATTGTTTTTATTTATGTTAAAATCCTGTAAAATCCCGTATAATCCCGTAAAATCCCATAAAATCCTGGCATTCATTTCTAAAATCCTAAGATCCAGGATTTTAGTCTTTATAATCCCTAAAGCCAGGATTTTAGATTCTAAAATCCTAGAGAAATAGTCCGGTAGAATCCTGGGCAAAATCTGCCTAAATCCGCTAAAATCCTGGCCAAAATCCCGTAAAATCTGCTAAAATCCTGGGCTAAAATCCCGTAAAATCCTAGCTACCTGCAGGGAATCCCATAAGTTATAACAACAAGAAGGCCGCATTAGTAACAACAAGAAGGCCGCAATAGTTCATTATAATTTTGAGAGTCTTAATTTAGCTTTTAGTCTAGTTTTTAGTGATTTTCTTGTCTCCAGGCCTTTCTAGGATTTGCTAGTGGTATCGACTGTATCATGTTGTCTTCAATCTTGTCGAAAGTGACCTCTAGACTTCAACCTCAAATCCATCTCAAATCTGATCAGGTTTGAGCTTGAAGCTCAAATCAAATCAAATCAAATCCTATCAAATCAAATCTGGTCACTAAATGAAACTCAATTATATAGGCTCTAGTGTAGGCTTTAACCACCTTATGCAATTTAATTCAATTCAAAATTCATATAATAGTGCATTGCTAATTCTAGCACTAATTGAGATATTTGTTTGATTCTATATACTTAGAATAAATTGATCTAGAAATTGATTTACTTAACTTATCTTATATATAAACGTGTCTTTATTGTATTGCAAACTATATAGATTGCAAACTGTCCAGCAATTAAACTGTAGCTGCAAACTAGGCTGCAAACTGCATTGTCCGGCCTGCGAAGGTCTCCTGGGCCTCCGGAGTCCGGGCCTACAGCTAAGCTACCGCATTTACGTGTTTAGCTGCGTGTACGTATGGTTTTTGCGGGAATCCTGCCCATGTAGGTTTGTACCAGGTTTTGTGCTTTCGTACGGAGTCGTACTTTCATGTTCTAGTTCATGTTTATCATATGATAATCTAGGTTCATGATGTTCACCATTCTAAATCTGTAGTCTGGACCGTAGAAGAACTAAAAATGCCTCAGGCTTAAAAAATGCATGGGCATGCGATGGCATGCCTCGTAGCATGCGGTATGTCACTTTAAGTCTAAAACTATCTAAAAGCAGCTCTTAAAAGAAAAACCTCTAAAATAAAGCTAAATGAAGCTTCCAACCCGTTTTGGCCGCTCAGCTTAAAAATTGGGTTAAAATCAAATATCAAGTCAAAATTACTGTATGTAACGTATAATACTGTCAAACAACTGTTCATCTATAGCTGTTATTTGACTGTTGTACAAGTATATTGTCTATAATATCTAGTATAATATATGCTAATATTAGCTAATATATATGTATGTGTTATATAATTGTCCTTAATTCAGTGTTGTTAATGATAGTGCAAGTCGAGGCCCAGAAGTGGATCGCTAGGCAACCCTAAAGATTAACTAGAAGATTAATGCTATCCTATTACATCCTTACGCGACCTTAATTTACCTCAATTTGAAAAAGTAAAAAAAAAAAAAAAAATCGTCTTGAATCACTTACTTTCTTTTTTTAAGCCGACATTCCTAGATATTTTGATTTATAATTTCTAAAAACAGTTGTTATGAATTGTTAGTAGTTGATCTAGTAGTTGATAGGATGTTAATAGGTGTTCAATATAATATAGTGTTAGTACTACATAATGTTAATACAGTGTTATTTCGGGGGGGAGAGAGAAACTTGGAGGTAAACAGGGGGCCGTTCTCAATAGAAGGAGGCAGAGGGACCCCATTGATAGAAAAGAAATGCATGGTTTCCTCTGACCTGCTTAATATTCAAGTAGTCGAAGATGAAATCCATGTACTGATCGACTGAATTATAATGCCCTCTGCATGATGGAGAAAGGGCAAACTGCTTACAAGCTTTGATGACACATTGGAATTCGGTAAAAGGGAGAGAAGAGAGAGCTGCAAATGGTAGCAGATGGAAAGTGAATAGTAAAAGAAAGGTAAACAAGATCGCTCTATTCTCTTTTCTTTTGAATGAGGCCAACAAGAATGTCCGAGAGTCGATACCTTTCTGAAAGACGTCATAATGAAAAGACAGATAGTGAAAGAATGGAAAAGAAAAAAGGGAGACAATTTGAGTTAAGCTTTAGGAAGAGAGTTGGATAGGCTGCATCAGGAGACTTGGAAAAGTGAGAAAGGAAGAGAGAGAAGAATTAAAGAGTATGAAAGGGTATGGAGTGATACAAAGGAAGCAAAAGAGGAGGGGAAAAGGAGGAGGATGGGATGCTAGGAAGTTAATTTTAGAACTTGCTTCAAGCCGTTCATCTGCAATTCTGGGACCGTTCCCTTTCAAACCCTGCTGTGAAATGGAGTGAGCCCTCTCGCATACACACGCAGATGATTGATTGTTCAATGTGATCCGTTTGCGGCACAGGCTAGACCTGTGCGGGCCGGCCAGGGAGGTCTGATACATCTAGGCGCTTTCTCTATAGAAGCCGCACGTCGGACATTCGGCATTAGGGCGGGAGGCCAATCCTCCGGACATTTATTCTAATCCTGAATGTAACACTGTATCAAAAATTAATGTTATAGTATCGAATATTGCTAGAAATATTAACTATAAACTCGGAATATCAAGAATTTGCTAGACATAATATCAACGATAATCAACGATATGACTTTTTTTAAAGCTAGAGTGCTTTAGTAGCAAAGTGCTGTGATAAACACATGTCCAGAGAGTATGATTTTGAGGTCAAAGAACCACGCAAAGAATTAAGAGCTTCAATCAATCGACCAATCCACTTGGATCGAGTATGCAGTCATCTTGGAAGCAGCTTGCTGGGGGTTCTCGGCCGCCCGTCTCCCAGAACGCTTCCCCCGTGCGCATTTGATTGGGCTTGCAGCAAGCGGGGGGGCGGGGTGCGCTGTCGGTCAGCTGTTGTCTGGTCGGTCCCGTGGGGGGCGAGGCCGTTCGGTGGTTGGTGGCCAGAGGTCCCATTTCCGCTTGAAGCCTCTCCCTCTCCTCCTGCCCCCCCCCGGGGAGGGGAAGAGGACGCGAAAGAGGAACCTGCATGGGGGTCAAAACGGGAAAGTCCGTCACCACTTACCTGCCCCGACTCTGGGTGCGGTGCAGCGGGAGGGCTTGAGAGTTCAGGGGATCTTTGGGAGATCGCACCGTTTGTGTGATCATCAGGCGTCAGGGAGACGGCTACAGTGACTGCACGGTCAGACAGGCCTTCCACTGGTCCGTCTGACGACGGAATTGCATGACCCTGACTCCCCCTCCTTGGCACCTCCCCCCTCATCCCGGACATTGACCAAGAATTCCATGCACCCCCTCCAAACGGATGAAGAGGATGCACGGGGACGCTATGCGTCTCTGAGGCAGCCGTATGAAGAGACGGACCAGAATGGACAGACAAACCTCCTGCTGCACCTGCCGGAAGACCGCCAAAAGTTACGGTCCCAGTTCTGGCAGGTGTGTCAACTGCTGCCCATCCTCCGGTGCCAGCAGGCCTTCCTGTTCTTCCTCCCCCCCCAAGGCTTGTCTGGCCTCCCGGAGGACCCTGGAGGCTGTTGAGCCTGTCCACCAGGAAAGCATTCGGACTCCGGGGCACGGTGGTTGAAGTGGCCCACGAGGGCCCCGGAAAGGTTTGTTTCAAAGTCCCCCCTCGCAATGGAGGCAGCTGAACTCGAGACTGCACATGGAGCCCCGGCATGCCACCCGAAGCCCCCTGCGGCTGGTCCCGTTCCCCCCACAGGGTCTCACCCGCAGGAGGACCCGCGACGCTAGGGGGAAAGGGAACGGGAGGAATGCCGTCTCCGGGCCCCGCTCCCGGCCTGCTGCCCCCGTAAAGCGAAGGAAGGGGATCCCTCCCCCCTTCCCCCCCAGCCGGTTGCAACATCTCAAAACTCCATCCTCCCTGTCCGTCGAACCGGAGGATGTGGGTGTGGTACTTCAAAAGATTCATTCGGTGCGAAATGGAAATCACAGTTATACCTGCAATGAAGCATACGGAGAAACACATAAACAAAAACGAAATGCAGCAACGACGAAAAGAAACAGTCACTCTCATTCTTCACTCTCTCTCTCTTGCAGACCCCAGCCTTAACTCTCTCTGTCTGTGCTCAAAAGACTGTCAGCAGGACCAGGCCTGAGATCCAACAAGCCGCACCGACGCCCACACATACAGACTCCCTCCAACATATGGGTACACGCACATCCTTTTTCTTTGATTCCAGCTGCCTTCTAATATCCTGTCCTTCCTTCTGTGTCGCCTTCCTTCGTTGCCTTTTCTCTTCTCTTGCCAGCCCCAGCTCACCTCTCTGTCTGATGAACTCATACAGGAGGCCCTCAACGTCTATCGAGACCGCGCTCGTGCATTCGTCTGCATGCACATTTTCACAAAGGGAAAGGTCCACGAACAATGCTCAGGAAAATGTATGCGAGAAGGAAAGGCGATTGATTGCGAGATTAACATGAGGAGTTCTTTGGCAGATAGACAGGATGCAGATGAAGCCGAAGAAAAGACACACAACCGGTTAGGAAAGCTGGATTTTGAAGAACCGAAAGGGTGGCCATGCAGACTGAAGGAAGCACCGGCCAAAAGGAAACACAACCAGTACCGTCCTTCCTTGAAACACCGACGTGCCGCAGCCTCAACTGACCACAAAGCGCGAAGAGCGGCCTGTGGTAGCAGAGTCTTGCAATGGCAATTCTCTGCTGTTCCCCCCCCGACAGAATATCGGCCCAGTCGTTCTCCTCGTCCCACCCGTCCTCGAACCTGCCAGGAGCAGGGGAGAAAAGGAGACGAAAGGGAAGTGAAGATTCAGCAAGGACTGGCACACTGTGATAAAAAAATGAATGGGAACCCCCTACCGACATCGGTCGACCAGGAAGAAGTAACTGTCTGTTCCCTCCGTGAGAGCATGTCTTACAATCCCCAAACTGTGCGTGGCCCTTTACGCAGGGTACGGCTTTCGAGCTTCTAGGTGCCTCTCCCGTGACAAAAATTCCGGAGGCGCAATTTTACTCCTCCCCACAACAAAACACCCAGACAGGCAAAAAGTCTTGTTTACCTTCTGATCAGGTACGACAGCCGTACCCCAGCCATGAGCTCTTCCAGTTCCGCATCGTCCCCCCCTCTCTGCCAAAATTCGGTCTCACTCTGAGGATACAGAATCTGGGCCCTCAGGCTTCCGTCTGTTAAATAAGGTCTCTGAGGAAGATAAAATACAGAGCTCCCCGCAGGCTTCCTGATCACTCCCTGCTGAAGAGGCCACAACTCGCCCAAAATTCGGAATAGAGACGATTTGCCACTCCCATTAGGCCCCAGAACAAAAACGTTCATGCCGGGCGTCACTGCAAGGAAAGGAAAGGAAACACCGAAAACGGGAAAGGGATTCATTTGACTCAGAATGCAGTCAGAACTTGAGCGTCGGACAAATGATGGCGAGGCTGCACGCATGCACTTTCTCTCTAAAACTTTACTTCTTCTACCACGGAAGCCCGCACCAACGCACCCCCCCCCCCGCGCACAGACACACACACAAACAGACGGAAAGACACAAACTCAGTGAGAGAGAAGGACCGGAAGCGGAGAGCACAGAAAGAGAGAAAGAGATTTCATACTTTCGACGCAAACATAGACAGCCTTGTACCCACACATTCTCAAGTGCAAGCATATGGATTCGAAGCCGGCACATCCATTTATTCTCAAAGAAAGCATTTGATATCTGCCTCACGGTCTCCCTGTCTGCCCGACCTTTAAAACTCAAACCCTTCACGAGCGTCTCACCCCCCGGCGAGACGAGCCAAGCGTTTTCAAACTCCAGGGACTGCAGAGAGCTTTCCACCTCCCCCCCTCGACCCTCTTCGAGGGCATCAAAATCCAAGTCTATTATCCCTGCCTCACTGCAAAGCGACAATGCAGACATGTCCCTTTGAATCTGCATACGCCCCGTCCTGTCTCCTTCTGTCTCTTGTGATGGATCCCCCCCGCTCTTCTGTCCGGCGACAGAGTGGGAGTCGGGCTCCTGTCTTGCGAGAGTGAAGGCAGGTCTCTGCAGGAATTGGAAAGGGGAAAAAAGGGGGGGGGGGAGCACAAGGAAAGAAAACAAAAAAAACAACAAACAAATAAGGAAGGAAGGAAACCACGTGACTCGGCATCTCTAAATTCCAGAGTCAAAAAAAAAAAAAACAGAGGAAGGCAAAGAGACAGGCTCCAGACAGACTTTTGTCTAACAAAAAAGACTTTTCCGATGAAAAGGAACACATCCCGAAGAAACGACATGCCACGAAGAAAGAAGAGAAGATCAGGCACACACACCCCGCCCTGATGATACCAACCCGAAAAACTCTACTGAGCTCAACCTCACTCACTCACTCACTCACTCACTCACTGACCGCATTTACTCCGTGTCCCCTCACAATTCTGCCCTCATCCACGTCCCTCAGGGCATCCGCGGTCTCGAACACAAGGTGCGTGTACCCAGCTAACAACTGCATCTCCTTGTACGACACCACCACACGACCGATGGCCTTGGCAAGGTTGATCAGAAGGGACGAGTTTGACACGTAGTCTTGGGTAATCTGCATCCATCAACTCAGCAGCCCCAAACAGATCGGACATGCAGAGAAAAACATACATGGAGATAAATCACATCGTTCAAGAATTTCTGTAGGATCTGCATATCAGATAACAAACCTATGCACGAAACCGCTTATGTAGAGAAAGTGCATATGAGCTCTGCTCGAAATGCAGTCCCGTGTGATCTTCATCAGGCAGAGGAGGAAGTCACGCATCAAGCCCACACCCTCCTTAGCCATGACCCAAAATTTTTTCTCTAACAGATCCATCATAACACCAAAAAGAAGACCTGGACGCAGCGACGATAAGCAGGCAAAAAGCCCGCTTGATCACCTCCACCGCCAATCCAACCTCTCCCAACCAGACCCACACATCGACACAAACCGAGACAAACCTTCGCAGCGTCCACTTCCCCGTCTCCATCCGCCCCCTCTTTCAGGTACTGCTCGCTTCCAGGTCCGAACACTGGCAGGCCCACCACAGAGTACCCCACAATCACGGCGCCGTACTTGACCAGCAGGGAGTCGAAACTTCCCATCACCAGACGCCTGCATGCATGTGCACACGCGCACAACGGACAGCCAAGCTTACGGACAGGTCTTGAAAGAGGCAAAAGAGCAGAACACGACAGCTGAAGATAACGTCCTCCAAACAATCGCATCTGCAGCTCTAGTGTGAAGGGGCTTGCACAAGCAGTTTCGGGCAAGGAGGGAAAACACAGGTCACCCTCTCCGCAAAGATCGCGTCCTCAATCTTGCCGTTTGCTCAAATTCCCGACAGAACAGGGCCCTCCCTTTTCTTTCACTTCACTGACTTTCGTGTGATGCGAACGGCATGCGAAGCGAGTCTTCTGTACTTTTCCTGGAGCTGAGAGAGCTCAAACTGGTTGCCTCTGCACAGACCAGAGAAGAAGAAAAAAGCCACAGAGTGAAGGAAGTACAAGAAAAGTGCAAGAGAACACACTGTACGGACACAAAAAGCTCTTGACACCATGTCACAAATGCACTGGCCAGAGGGGGAGGGCCGCATGGATCAGGGGTGGGAACGTAAGCAAGAAGATACACTGGAGGGAAGAAAGATGGGGAGGAAAGGGTGAACCGAGAGGAGAATATGGATCCTTTGCAAATGCAATTGTGGGCGCGTGCACACCCGCACACACACACATCCACATTCGCATTCAGAGTCACACATGGACTGACTTGTAGAAGGCAATTTCCTCGGCGTGTGTGACGATATTCGAGTGCGCGCTTCTGTAGGCGCCCTCTAGCCTCTGCTCTCGGGCGGTCAACCGGCCGAAAGGCGGGGAGACGAATTTGATGATCAGACCTGCAGAGGAATTGAGAGAGCGGCAGGGTGAGGTGTGCCTCACACAGAGAAGCAACGAAACAAACATATGCAGAAGGAACAGGTTCGGTATGTCTTCTTTTTCCTCTGCATGTCCGAGCTGATTGATTTACACTCACCTGCCGGCATTCAAACAGCACAAGAGTTTCGGCATATTCATTAAGACGCAAGAGAAAATACACGGACAGCCGACCGAGTGAGCTGATGCAACGCAACTGCCGAAAAAACATACAAGCACTCCCTGTGCGCACACGTACATGCACTATGCCTAAAACAGTATTTCCACAGCTACTGACTGACCGGAAGCAAGATACCATCCGATGACCGCCAGGGGTCCCTGTGCCCCCACAGACTTGGCGAGTTTCTGTGAGAACAAAACAATGTCCAAGATGGGCTTCGTCAGGTTGGAGTACAGGGCCGCCAGGCAGTTGGACCTGCATGCGCCTCGACAAATTTGGATTTGTGTTCTACATTGCTCTGTCGGCTGCTTTCTCTTCGTGCGCAGGAAAGATGTGATTTGACGGAAATGAACGGCAATCACGGCGCTCTCTGATTGACTACAGAGACTCAGGTTGACCGATCCACCCATACCGAGTCACTCCCTCACTCACTCACTCATCAACTGACCACTTCTCGACATCCTGGCACAGGCGTTGATCCGGCAAGTCGACTCTGCTGTCCAGGTTGGACATCTGGTAGAAGTTGAACTTGCTCAGATACCGACCAACCAGCCAGTCTGTCAACCGTGTTCGAAACCGCAACGCAAGGAGACGCCCTGCCGCCTCTATGAAGGAATTCACAAAAGAGGCAGGCAACGAGTAGAGACCCAATTCTCCTATCCGAGCTAAAAAAAGGCGGAAGTTCCGGTCAACGATGGCCTTGACGACCTTCCCGTTGACAGACGCAATGTAGATGGACATGTACGTTCTGATGACCAGACTCAAAGACAACAGGAACAGAAGTCCAGACTCCTGGGAGTGCCAAGAGGGAACCACCACTTTGAGAATGTACGCCAGTCGGTAGAAGAACACTCTGTCCACACGCCCACGGGATCGACGACTGCGCTGCGGGTCCTTCAGCAGGTCATGGTATCCTTCTGGGGTGTCCAGCCGATGGAGCACTGCGGGTATGTGGATGCATACAATGAAGGGGTCAGAGGCAGGTAAGCACGGAAATACACAGTTGAGAGGAAGGGAGAGGGAAAGATACCAGCAAGGGAGAGGAGAACAAACTCCAAGGTAGGTAGGAGCACAGAAGGATCGAGAAGACTGACGGAGTCTCCACTGTCTGTAGGCAAAAATGACGAACAGAAGCGTCACGTAGCCCCCCCTCCTCCACGCCTGGCTGCCAGTCTGTCCTAAAAGCCGCCGACTGTCCCTCTCTTCCCCTGTACCCCCTCCCATCTCCCTTCTGTCAAAATTTCCCTCCGCCAAAGAATCAGCCTTCGAAGGAACAGTAGTAGCAACACATACACACAGCTGTCTCAGAGCTACGGGGGTGCTCTATCATACAGACTATAAGCTCAGAGGCTACTGCACGTGCTACTTGCTTCAGGTTCAGACACAGTCATGCAAGGAGAAAGTCAAACTTGAACGCATGAGGATGGACGTCTCCTCGTCTCTGAGTGACGTCGACTGTTGCTCTTCACAACTTCCTCTTCTTTAGAGTTCTGCTTGCACAATCCAACACAGCACCCCCTCGAACTTGAAAATGGGGTTTATGGAAGTAAACACTGCCAAGCCTGACCCGATGCCGCAAGCATTGCCACAAACGTGATCGACAATCTTGTGAGGGATGATCGACGAATGACGTCGCCGTATCGCTAGCTGCGCAGGAGTGCATGGCGGCGCCGCGCGGGCAGACTACCTGCATGGCCGGCCGGCGCCGGCGCCGGTCCATGCATACTCGCGAGAGGGGCGCCGCCCCATGCATGGATTAATTCGAGGTCGGTCGAAGACGAACACTCTGACTCCTTCGAGATCATTTTTGACTCCACTCAGCAAAACCCCTCGACAAGTTCCAGCACGTTTAATTGGCCCTTCTTCTTTCCGACGCACACAAAGAAACGATCAATTCTGAAACGAGGCTCTTTTGAATTCTTTAAGTCTTGTTCCCGCGAAGGTCAGACGATCACGTATTGACCTCTTCCTGTCTCCACCATGCTGCTCACCACCGCCGAGACAGACCAGAAGGATCTCGGGATTCCGGTCTTTGACCTTGAGCCCTTCCTCCATGACCCAAACGGCTGCAAAGAAGCGTGTGCAGCCATGGCGAAGGAGTTTGAGACCAAGGGAGTCGTTATCGTGAAGGACCCAAGGGTCGGTAGATTGCACCAAATGTTTTCCATGCACAGAAGCGGGAAGGATCCGCATAAGATCACAAGATGCATGTTCCCTCCTTTCTGCAGGTCGACCACAGTGAAAACGACACGGTGGGTGGAAGAGGACGAAGACACTATCGATCAAGGACTATATGTGCATTCTTCTTACAGCATGCATGCATGCATGCATGCATGCATGTCGAGCAAGCACCATTCCTCGCGGATAAATGACGAAGCCGAGATCAGAACCCAGTCTGTTTTTTTTTTGTGTCTTCTTCCATAAAATCCTCCTGAAACTTTTTTTTGGTTGTGCTTGCTCAGCCTGTCAACTCTCGAGTCCCTTAATTTCTGATCCCTTGCCATCCCCATGCACGTCAGTTGCATGCTCCGATCCCTCGAGGGTGTGCAGGGGCCAATCGATGAAGGAATCTGCACACACACACACACACACACACACACACACGAAAGTCCGTCAATGGCTGTCCTGCACTTTCTCCCTTCCATCCCGCCGCGCAGTTCATCGACATGATGGAGGAGTACTTCGAGATGCCAGAGGAAGAAAAGGTCCGAATTAAAGAATCAACGAATTTGACCTCCCTTCTCTTCCGGTGATTGCACATTTAATTCTGATGCATTCCTGCCTGTCTTGTGGAAGTCACGTGTGCCTGCTGCTGCATTTCCTCTCAATCCCCTCAGCCCATGCAGACACTCATCAGATCTTCCCTCAATCGCTGTCTCTCTTTTCTCCCCCCCCTTCCTCATTTGTTACTTGGATGTGCAGGACAAGGACGTGAGGGCCGAAGTCTTCTTCCAAGTTGGCAGAACTCCCAAGCACACCGAGAAGGCGAGGGACCACGGAGAGAGACTCACAAGCTACCCAAAGGGACAGCAACCCCTGACAGGGTCTCCTCCTGAAGCAGGTGGGAAGGGGTCTCTCGTCGATATGTCCATATTTCAGTTGGCCTTTGTTCTGTTCTTCAGTGCAGTGCACCAGTCCCCGCTCCCCTATAATTCAGCATCGTCTCCTCTCTCATCATTCCCAAGCTCTCATCTCGGATTGGCAGTTTGTTTGTGTCTCTCTCGTGGTCTCACAAATCTTTTGAAGAAGCACCAGTGAAAGAAAGCGCGGCGGTCTGCTGCGTCCGTTTTTCTCTCTTCCTTCTCCTCACACCACTATCTTGACTGAGTTTTTCCCGCTGATGCTCAACCGTATGCATGGGCGTGCAGACCCCAAAGAAAGGTGGTTCCACCCGATCGGAGAGAGAGCGGCATCGGGAGAGTCCAAGTACATGGCTCTGAATGCCGACGCGGTGATTCCAGAGAAGTTCGGACAGAAGTGGAAGGACGGTCGGTCAGCTTGAAAGAAACCATTCAATATGATATACAGTCTTTTGGGTCCTCTGTATCTTTCATTCTTTCTTTGCTGATCACGCCATCCTATCACAGGCCCTGTTGCTTTTCCACCTCCCTCTAGCTGTCTCCCATGTTCTCCCATCTCAC
>JAHBMJ010001173.1:78468-112339 GCA_018398765.1 Chromera velia | reverse complement strand
CCCCCTCTCTCTCCCTCTCCCTTTTTCCTCATTAATTCTGAACCTCGAAGTTCCAAAATCGTTTCGGTGAAAACTTCGAGTGAGACACACGATTCTCGTACCCGTTCCCATATTCTGGATTTGAAAAATCAACAGCAGAGCAGAACATAGTACAATCCCAATGTTTTTTTGTCTGTCTTACTGTCATCGTTCCTTTTCTCTCTCAACGTCGCTGTCGCTCAGAAAAACAGCGCCGCAAGTTTAGAAAGTCCTGCATACCCACGTCTTGCCTGTGCAGGTCGAATTGATATCTGCGCAACAAGACGAAATCGCAGCTCTCACGTTAGTCGGTCTTCTCGAAGATTCAGTGAATAGTCTGTTGACCCCTTGTTTCACTGTTCTTTCTTTCTCAAAATTTTCTTTTGTTTTTTGCTGAACCATTTCAAGGAAACGAATTTTCTCCTTCTCCTTCTTCTTGTTGAAGCAAAAGTAAGGCAAAAGGAATACGTATGCTTGTAGATCAGAGATTTCTGCCCTCTCTGGCTTTTCCTGCAGTCAGCGTGTGCGGTCTAACGAGACGCGCATTCAGACACTGCGGGCCGCTCTGCAATACGTCCAGTCACTCGGGGGAACTGGGGGGGAGGCAGAGAAGACTCCTGATGAGGCCGTGCTGCAGGTACGAGAGAGAATGCATGACAGAATGAATGAACATTTATTCATTCTTTATCGGATATCAGATTATGAAAAAAGAGGCACTCGGATTTAGAGTTTTTCTTTCGAAAAAGCCGTGAAGTAGACTAGAACTTTCTCTGGAAGGGATGAAGCGCAACTTCGTATCAGAAATTGCAGTTGTGTTTTGGCCAGAGAGATCACTCCATTTTTGTTTTCCGTTCCATTCCTTCTGTTGACTTATGCGCACTTTCAAGGACGGTCAATGACCATACAAGCTTGATTGAAATGTTTTGCCCGATCCCTCTGCTGCATGCATGCAACCATATGAGCATGGATGCATGCATGCAGGTGATCGAGGATATCAAAGGAAGAGTCTCTTCTCTATAGTACGTGTACGTATCTTTGTATGTATGTATATATGTATGAAAATCAATACAAGATCTATCAATACTATGGACCATGCAGGTGATCGAGGACATCAAAGGAAGAGTCCGGGAGGCCAAAATTGCAGAATTGATGTCAAAGAAAGAAGCAGAGGAAGTCGAAGTACGTTCTCCAGGTTCTTTTTTTCCAAGACAGTCGCAAGCGCCTCTCGTGGTGTCGGACTTCTTCTTTTTTCTGTCGCTGCCTGTAAGGATTTGATAATCCCTTGACTCTCCGATAGATATGCCTGTCTGGTTGTTTGGCTTGTCCTCGTTGTTATGCTTCACTTTATTCCAGTCAGGCGAGTCCCTCTAAATACGTGCCGACATTTCGTTTGACCCTCTATTCTTCCTTGAAGTCTCTGTCCTGTCTCTGCGTTCATACTCTAAGCAAAGAGAGTCATGGATCAGCGGAAATGGAGCTCTCCCTCACTCGCTCACTCACTCACATCCCTTTTCATTCATTTCTGTCGGTTCTGCCTGATCATCTGATCTGATCTGATCTGGCTGCATCCTATGCAGAGAAATGCCGTACCAGATGAGCAGGAGGTCGCCGCCCTGGAGCAGGAGTGCAATGAACTGAAGAAACAGCTGAGAGATATCGAAGACCAAATCAGACAGTTCCAGCAACCCTCTGACAGGTCCGTCCGCATGAATCTTTCTTTCTGTGTACGTCGGTCTGTTGTGGGTTTCTTTCTGTGTTGGTTAGTCAGTAAACAGGCGAGCCGAAATTCTGTCAAAATGCCAGCATGCAGTATAAAGATTGAGTGGAATGCAACTTAAGAACACGGGCAATCATTATGAAGTTAAGAAGCTCTTCCCCCTCCTTTTTCTCGGGCGTACGTGCACCGCTTCATCTTCAGACTGTTTGAAGAGCAGCCGTTTTGAAGCTCCAGTAATTATTCCCATTCATTGACCTTCCTCCCCCTCTACAGAGAAGCTGAGTTGAAGAGGCGACTCGCAGAGCTGCAAGCAGGCAGCGGTCAGGCGACAGACATGAGCGGCGAGGTGTCGATGGAACAGGCACCGATGGTCAAACAAAAACTGGCCTTGGAGCTGACAAAGGTAGGTCTGTCTGTCTGCCTGTCTGTCTGTCTGTCTGTCTGTCTATCTGTTAGTCTGTCTGCCTACCTGCCTGTATGTCTGTGTACGTGATTGCAAAAAGGTCTCTTGGACAAGCCAATTTTGGTGTGACTGACCGGCGTGATTTTGAAGTGTGGGACACAAAACGTTTTTTTAACTTCGCCTGCCACTAATCTCAGGGGGAAAAAATTCACTGCACCTCCAGCAAGAAACCCCCCCAACCGAACCCTAACTTGCTTCCCGTCCCAATTTATCTTTTCGCTTTGTTTGCTTCCCTTAATTTTCTTTGCAGGTCCAGCAGGAGAATGCAAAGCTCCAGGCACAGCTTCGAAACTTCGAGACCCTCATTGCTACTGCAGAGCAAACGCTCAAGACGATGGAGGAGCAAAAACAGATCTTCCTCCAAAGCGTTGAAATCGTCAGTGTCTTCATCAGCCACACATCATTTACCACAGTTTGTGATCACTATGCCTAGTCACGCATCAGACAGTTAGTCACCAACCGGCTGTATTTTTTCATTTTGGTAGTCCGTCTCTACAGAATCTTCCTTTTCTCTTCCTCACTCCCTTGGTCATCTCCGTTTTTAATTTGCTTTTTTCGAATGCGCTGAGAAGAAAGATCACAAATTTGCAACACCGACTTTCTGTGTTTTTGTTTCAAGCTCGATTCTGGCCTCTGTTTCTGTGATCGAGTCAGGCAGTCAATCAGACATTCTGACTGACTGTGTATGTCTCCTTCTATTTATCTCTTTCTCTGCTCATTTGTCTGTCTGTCTGTCTCGACTTTTCCTTCCTGCAGGCCAAGCAGGCGCTCTCCGAACAGGCCGCCCGAGTTGCTGCAGAGGAAGAGGAGGCCCGCAAACAGGCGGAGGACCAAAAAAATGCGCGCGTCGCAGAAGAATCGAAGCTTCGCGCAACCCAAGTTGCTCAGGAGAAAATTGTCTGTCTGTCTGTCCACCCGTATGTATTCTCTCGCTCACTCTCTCTCTCTGAGAATTTTGCCCAAGTCCACCGGGAGAACAAAAGAAATTCATTTGTGTTTCTTTTGTTCGGCTTCCAGGCATTTAGTTTGGCTGAAGAAACTTCAGACGTCCAGGCAGAACGCACGTGAACATGACGCTCAGTCTTTGTGTTGCTCTCATTCCTCATCAAACGCTTCTTTCTTTTCTGGTCGGAGAGAAGAGAGGCTGCCTTCGCTTTTCTTGACACGTTTCCCCTCCCGTCGACCTCATCAAGTCTCAAGAGTGATTTCGAAAAATATGAATAAACGCATTAATTGTGTGTGCAGGTGAAAGGATTGAAGGCTGAAGACGCAGGGCTTCGGAACGAAATTTCGTCTCTGGAGTCACGGCTGCTGTCCCTCAGAAAACAACAGGAAGATGCCGACACGGCACAAAAGGATGCGCTGGCCCAAATTGAAAAAAAGAAAAAAGAATACGAGGTATGCCTGTCTCAACGATTACAGGAGAGAGCTGGGAGAGTGGGTGGGTGGCTACAGCAGAGAGGGATGATTTGTTTGAAGTGCCTTTTGCTCAGTCGCCTTTGATTCTTTTGGGTTCCTGCTCTATGCCGTGCATTTTCATATGGAGTGCACGGTCACTCGAAAAATGATCTGCCTGTCGGCTGCGAAGGTGAAATTACTCTAAATGAAAGTTTCTCTGTGCATTTGTTCGGCCTCTTACCTTCTTACTCTTTGCGTTTCAGTTCTATCTGCTTTCTGTGTGTGTTCCTTTTCTTTTGTCTTCGTGTCGTCTCTCACTCTGTGTGTCTCTCGTCCTTGCACTGCCTCTCTACCTTGCTTGGTTGACCTGTTGCTGTGTGCTATCTCTCCTCATGAACTTGCTTTCCTGAGAGAATGACTGAATGAACAGATGAGGGAGTGATGAATGGATGGATGGATGGATGGACGAATCAATCCATCATCACATAAATATCTTTACAGGAACTCTCTGCCCAGGCAGGCTCTGGTCTTTGCATTCGTTTTCATACACACAAATATTATGTTTTGCATTCATATTCACAAGAATATTGAGTGCATAAAAATGAGTGCATAAATATGTTTGCAGGAACTCTCTGCCCAGGCAGGCTCTGGTCTCGCAGAGAAGATCGACAACCAGCAGACGGAGCTGGCGTCCCTCAAGACAGAAAATGAGGCGCTCCTAAAGGCAAGTCAGATTAAATCATTCTGTCTGTCTGTCTGCAATTCGATCGGGGGGGGGGCATTTTGTTGGTCTGATTTGATTATCCTTTGGATTGGATCCTTTTGCGTGCGTCAGTGGGTCTGATTTGATTATCCTTTGGATTGGATCGTGGGTGGGGCGTCACTGCTTTATGTCTTCTATTTCAGTTTCTAGCTCGGTCTTCTCTCTCTCTTTGCTTCAATTTGTTTCTGAAGAATCGTGGCTTCCCATGGTGTCGTTCCTGAAACCTGCGTTTCTTTTCCTTCCGCGTCTGCCTGACTGCCTCCAGAAAATCGAGGAAATCTCTCAAAAGCTCGAGGAGGCAGAGGAGGGAGCGGCACGAGCGTCAGTCAGGGAGTTGACTTGTTTGCCTGCTTGCTCCACGTCCTGCCTGGATGTGTTCTCTGTTAATTGCATAGCCTTTCGATATGCAAAGGGGGGTGAAAGAAGGGGGGTCCAGGTGTGTAGTTGTAAATAGAACTGGAAAGTAGAGCACACAGACAGATGAACGCCGTTAAGGCTCTTTTTTTTCTGTGAGTGGTCCTTGAGACACATAATCGGATCTCGCTTTCCCGACTCCCTTCACTAGCTCCTCTTGGTTTCCTTTTTGTTGTTGTTGTTGCGTTGCTTGCAGTGCAGCAGAACGCGAAAGGGAAAAGGAGGAGAAGGAACGAGAAGCAGCCAGACAGAAAGAGGAGGCAGAGGCAAAGGCCGCAGCAGCTGCTGCCGCCGCTGCCGCAGCCCCCTCCTTCGCCGGAACGGCAGGGGGGGCAGACGCACAGGACACAGCGGGGGGAGGAGCAGACACGGCCGCAGCCGCCCAGAGACTGGGGGATGCCGTCGAGGAGAAATCATCAGAGAAGGAGAAAGGGTCATCGGAGGGCAGAAGCAAGCCAGGCTCGAGAGAACAGGCACCAGCAGGAGAAGATGGACAGACAAAGGGACAGCAGGACGCAGGAGGAGGGGGGGATCAGAGTGCTGCTGTGGGAGGCGACGTCCAAGGAGAGGCCAGCGAAGGGGGCCGCCCAGGAAGTGCGCGTGCCGGAACGGCAGAAGACGCCGAGGAGCCTGGAGAGATCAAGAGGGAGGTCAGCGCAGAAAAGGAGAAAGAAGCCGAGGCGCGAAAAGATTCAACTGTAGCCGGCGGCACAGATCTCGAGAAGCCGACATCTCCTCCTGCTGCACAAGAAGAGAAGGGGGGAAAAGAGAAAGAGCAGGAGGGAGAAGAAAAGCCGATGACTAAACAGGAGAAGGAGATCCATGGAGCAGCTGTGGAGGCAACGTCTGCAGCGGGCACGATTGCAGCTCTAGCGGCTCAGATCAAACAGATGAAGGAGTCCGGAGGGGGTGAGTGGGCAGTTGAGGATCTCGAGGAACTGTTGAGGCTCCAGCAGGACAACTACGAGCTCTGTCGACAGATCGAATTGATCGAAATGAAGATCAAGGCCGTCAAGGTGGGTTGATTCAGTCAGCTTTTTCATTCATTCATAAACACACACAGCCAGTGAGCGTACACAGTCTTGTTTGAGATAATGGCCAGGTCCATTGAGATGCAACCTCTTTTGCTTTTCCTTCTAACGACCCATGCAGGAGGTGTCTGCGCGTCCTAGCAGCATGCTTGACAGAATGGGTTCTTCTTCCTTCCATGGTCTCTGAGTGGTTCTCTGCCGACAGCTAGGGGGGGGGGGATAGACTTCCAGATCATCTATTTATCTGCACGTTGCGTGGCTCCACTTCTATCTGCATGCAAGAAAGAAGTCTTCTTTCTTCCTCCCCCATTTCTCACTGAATTGATTGAATGAATTTGCAGGCCAGCATGCATTTCTTTTCATACAGAATGCACTCAATTGATTGAATGAATTTGCATGCAGGCCAGCAAGGGACAGGTGGACCTCGCGTTGTTGAGAGCCGGGACGGAAAATGAGGCGAACGTCCCTCCTGAAAATCTAGAGTTGAGAAGGTGGGGGGGGAGGGGTGGGGCAGTCTCCTCCTTTCTCTCTGTCTTCCTTCTCTTCCTTCATGTACTCATTCATTCATTCATTCATTCATTTTGTTTTTGTTTCGGTTCTTCTTTCTTCCTTCCGTTCGTTCTTTCTGTTCTTTCTTTCTTCACGCCTTTCATTGATTCATTTATTCATTCATCTCTTTTTTCTTTTTTTCTTTCTTTCTATCTATCAATCTATCAATCTCTTTTTCTCTGCCTGTTTGCTGGCGCATTCCTGTCATTATAGCCTGTTTTGTTTAATGCTTGGTCGTGCAGAGAAGTGAAACGGAAGCAGAGGGAACTGAATCTGCTGAGGAAGAAGTGGTGGGCGGAGAGGCAGGATCCAAAGGTGCGTGTGTCCGTCAGTCAGTCAGTGAGGCAGTGAGTCAGGCAGGCAGCCAGGCAGGAAGGCAGGCAGGTAGAAAGGCCTTCATTTATGAAAAATTGTCTCACAAAGAGTCACTTTGATCAGAAAAAACAAATTCTACGTCATCGTTCCACTTAGCTGTGCGCACTGGATCAGTGTACGCCTGCGGGTAGACAGGAAGGTCCACGAGGCATGGAAGTAATCTATTCGGCTAGCCAGAATTAAGGATGAGTGCAAGGTACAACAAGACCCTTTTATATTTGAGACAACTCGAGTTATCAGTACAAAAGGTTCTTCACTTTTCTTTGACAAGATGTGTTTTGTTTGCATACCTTTGCGTGTCGGCTTGCCCTCAGTTTTTAGAAGACCAAGACGATGCGTGAGAATATGCGTTGCTGCTTTTGTGTGACTGTCCAATTGGTGTGTTTATGAGATTGTGTGACTGTCCAATTGGTGTGTTTATGAGAAGGTAGAAAGGAAGGAGTAAAAAGTCGAAGGCGGCTATTGGTTAGCTTCACACGAATGAATGGAATTGTGTGACTTTGTATGACGATAAACGCTGAGTTACTGAATCCTTTCGGCATGAATTCGTTCTGCAGGCTGTCGCCGCAAGGCGTGGTTTCGTGGCTGCTTCACTTCGAAACGATGACGACGAGCATCAAGAAGGCGGGCAAGTGTAGACAGCTTGTATTACTTGTCTAGTACATCAATAACCAACTTATATTCCATTTTTTTTTTTTTGAATAATTTCAATGATATCATTTCAATCATTTGTCTTACTAACTACATAAATGAATTAAATTGAAGTGGTTAAAGATCTTCAAGAATCAAGATGCCATCTCTAATAAGATTTTCTATAGATATAAATATTTTATGTATAAATTAATTACGATACTAAGACAAAACTAGCTTTCAGATTTACAACTATAGGAAGTAATAAAAACTTATTGAAAGTACGTAAACAAATATAAGTTTATGATTTGTCATCATCATGCATTATACGATGGGGTTGTCAAGTACCAGTACCATCAAAACCTGGGTCAAAACTCTAGAAAAAGAGTTATGGCAGGCCCGGCGGCGAGCAAGGCAGAGCGGGGCAGTTTATTTTTAGTAAGCAGGGCAGAGCTAAGCTAGGAGTTAAGTTTATTTTTATTGAAAAAACCTAGAATCCAATCATTTTAACTAGCATTTTAACGTATTTTAACGTTATAAAGCCTCGTTTAAGCAAAATTTTTGAAGTACCGAAAGTACCCGGACCGGTACTGAAAAACGGAACCACCTCCCCCCAAAGTACTGAAATATAATAAAAAGCACGGTACTTAACAACCTTATTATACGCCAATGTAACGCTATCTCTATCAGCCCATATTAGGCGTCTAGCGATTTACACTAGATCTAATAGGGCCAATTATAGTGGTCTAGTTAGTAGTAACAAACTTTTTCTTTTCAAAATCTTAGTGGTTAGGGCCGAATACTAAGCGGTAAACTAAGGCTATTTCAAGCTAAGGTTAATTGTATATAAAGTTTAAGTCTTAAATTGACTCTTGATATATAATGGAGTAAGTTCACACCCGGTAATGGACTACGGGGAAACCTGGAACATTAACGGTGCAAGCCGTCCCCTGGCAGTGGACCTCGGGACAAACCCAGAACATAAATTCTAATCCTAAGCCTAAAAGCTGCCTAATCCCAATTTAGATTTTAATCATATATAATAGTATATAATTCTAATTTTAAAAATAAAAGTCTGTGCATGCAATGACTCAGGCATGATGCTTATGCTTATATAAGTCTATTATAAGAGTACATACGTACTATAACTACCAATCATGCAGCCTGAATCGGGGTTTATTCAAGTTGACTTTTATCATCATCATTATCCCTACCTAGATCCCCACCTTGCATAAAGTAATTGAATTTCTATCTCTTCATAAGACCAACTATTCTGTTCTCATTTTTTTTTCCCTCCATAATTTGACGTATAATACCGCACGTACAGACGGTACAGTTTGCTTCTTAAATTGAATCTTAAGTATCCCAATTTGAATCTAGAGTTTGACTATAATTTCCTTATATTTCTAGTTATTTTGTAGCGTATGCTGTTCAAAAGTCAAGACCCTTTTAATCTTATGTGCCAGTAAATGTCCAAGTCCGAGTCATTCCCAATACTTTTTAAAGCTCACACCATCGAAACTGAATGCGAGGGAGAGTGCTAGATGAACTGCTGGGAAAAGCTTTCGGGCCCTCCTTGGGCTGTCCAAGCAAACAACCGATTCCTCAGAGAAGCACATCGCCCCCTTCTGATAATTCACTCTTCTCTTCCGAACTCATTGGCGATCTGCTCATCGCTCATAAAGTGAGACCCTCCAGCACACCTGTACCCCCCCTCGACCGGCAACCACTCGAAGTCCATCGGACAGCGGCCCAGAGCCCGCAGGCGTTGCTGCGTCCGTTGCTGCTCCTCCGTCTTGGCCTTCTGCCGCTCGTCCAGCAGCTGCCGCACCCTCGCAAGGACCTGGGGCCGCTGGGGCTCCAGCATCCGAACCAGCGTCGCGCTGTCCTCGCACCCCGTCATCTGTTTCACCAACCGGAGGAGCTCCTCGGGGAAGTTCTTGCTCTGCATGCATCCATCCGTCCGCATTAATTGCGTTCATGAATGTGAAGAACGTTCACACGCAAGACAGGCCAGCGGGTCACGCGAGCCAAGAATGAGAGAAAGAAATTCTAACGTTTTTTGTCAAAAAACCTGACATACACGCGGAAGGGAAAAAAACATTTCGGGGACAAAAGATGCTCCTGAGGATGCACACACACACACACACACACACACACACACAGACATACACACATGAGAGAGAGAGAGAGAGAGAGAGAGGAACGAAGGCACACGCGAGAGGGGCAAGAAGGCCCCAATTATTTCATTTTCTGTACCTCTCCATAGAGAGCATACGCTGCCCGTATTTCATTCCACAAGTGGGTGAAATCAACAGATGTACACAATGAGTCAGACAGAAACATGCTCCAGTTTCGCCCGGTTCTTCGCACGCGCATTTGCTCTCTCTCTCTCTCTCTCACACACACACACACATACACATACACACATACATACATACATGCACAAACACGCGTGTACATACATACACACACACACACACACACACACACACGTGTGTACATACATACATACATACATACACACACACACACACACACACACACGTGTGTACATACATACCTGCAGCATCTCATACAGCTGGTCGAGGGAGTACCCCAGCTGCCCGCACGCCTCTTCAAGAGCCGCCCAGACGTCCTTCCCGGACATGCCGGGGCCACCTCTCCCCTCGTCCCTCCTCTCCAAGTACGCAAACTCGCGTCGGTGCTCGTGCTGCTGGGCGCTCTGATGCGCCAGCGGTTGGGAAGGAAGGGACGACGCGGCAGCAGCAGCAGCAGCAGCAGCCGCTCCCCCAGACAACCCCCAGAACCCCCCTGCTCCAGCCGAGCTGCTGCCACTGCTACCCCCTGCCTGGGGCACAAGTGAAGGGATTGAGTCCCCCCCCTCCCTCTCCCTCTCTACCCCCGAGGGCTCTGTCCACCCATCTGTTCGCCCCCCCCCCTCCTCGTCCCCTCCCGTTACTGTCTCTTCATGTGACGTCACACCTACTCCCCCCTCACCGCCTTCATTCACCCCCTCTCCTGTTCTCTCACTTGCTGGCGGGTGGCGTTGCATCGCACGAATCAGGTTCACCCTCGCCCTCTGGCAAAGAAACCTTTCGCCCAGGTGGGCGTCGCACGAGTCAGTCAAGGAACCTCCCATGAAGAATGCAAAAAATGGAAGGAACGAATATGACACACCCACTGCACTTGCAGCACCAGACGCTGACGGCTTTGCGGTGTCCACAGTGACAAACCGGGCAGCCCCACACTCAGCTGCCATTCTGCCCACCAACGCGCTGATGTTCGGCATCGGCCGACGACGGTCCGTTGATCCAGCGCTAGTCCAGAAAACTAGGATCAACAACCCCCCCCTCTCCCCATTCCTCGCCACCTCCTCCTTCACCCCCTCAACCGAATCGACAGACGCAACCCCCCCCCGAGTCCCCGCATCAGCACCTGTCAAAATGCGGCGGACAGCATCAGGGCGCGCTCGTGTGGCGCTGAGTGGCCTGAACAAACCAGTCTTGCGGGACCGGGTCGAGATCAGAGACGACAAAACCGCGCTCACGTCCCCTGCGTTGAATGGCTCCGCTTGTGTGGCAGAGGCTGCCGCTGCCTGCTGCCGACGAGAGGGCTGGGTCGAGCTAGTGTTCAGCCCCGGCCCCGCGGCGGCCCCAGAAGGCGGAAATGCGGGCGCGCCTGCCTGACCTGAGGCTGCAGCTGTGGGGGACGCATGAGGTGCGACTCGATGCTTGGCTTCTTGTGCAAGTCTCACATACCTCTTCTTCTGCATCTCCGGCACCACCGTCTCGAACACATCCCTCGCAGAGGCCCATCCAGGCAGGACAACCAACTCCTCAAACATCTCTGACAGCCTCTGCTTGGCCTGAGAAGTCACGGCCTTTCCTGTCGACTCCAGTTGGGCAATCGTGGCGGCGGCTGCTTGCTTGGCTGTCCACGCCTTGAAGCTGACCCTTCTCTTGTCGAATCGTGATCTGAAGCCGTCGTTGGCCCGTGCGAAGAGCTCGTCGATCTTGTTTTCGTACCCTGCCATGATCACCAACAGATTGCCGTGGAATTCCTCCGTGGTGATGTTATCGACCAGAGCCTGGACGGCCTCCTCGCCCCATGTCCCCTTCTGGGGCATCAGACCGTAAGCTTCTGCAGTCGCACTCACTCACTCACTCACTCACTCACTCACACACACACACACACACACACACACACACACAAACATACAGACGTACATACACACATACTTACATGCACTCGCACACACACGTACACACACGTACACGGACTTTTTATCTCGCTTGTGATTAGTTTCCCCGTTCCCTTGCTACATCTTCCTCAGTGAAACTCCAAATGCATACAAACGTTCTCTAGTTGCGCCCTGTCACTTTGAACAATTGAACCTTCCTTCCTCTGCCCCAATCCACAGAAAGAGAGCGGAAGAGAAAGACAGAGAGACAGAGAGCGAAGTGGCTGACTGGCTGATTGCTTGTTTGTTTGCTGGACTGACTGACCGTCTATGAAGAGGATCCCCCCTCGTGCCTCCCTCATGACCTCGAGGACTTTCTTCTTCGTCTCTCCCACATAGTACCCCTGCAGGTTCGTCCCGCTGGTCACACGAACTCGGTCGGAGGGCAGCAGGTTCAGACTGCGGAAAAGGACGCCGAACCGTCGTGCGATTGTCGTCTTTCCCGTTCCTGCATGCACCATGTGTTTGTTTGCTTTAAGTCGTTTGTCGATACAAGCAGCGGTTTCAAATAAAAGCACAGAGAGAACACATTCTTTTCCTTATGATGACGACGACGATGACGCACTGTCGTGTTCTTCCCTCTTGTGACTCCTGCAGCTGCCTCTTACTTGAGACATTAACAGGCGATGCACTTGACTGGACGACACAAATGGAGGCGCGCATCGAGGAATCGGGAGCGACAGAGGATCAGCACGCACAAACAAAAACACATCGCGGAGACCCACTCAAAGGACTTGCGGAGAGATGCCACCACCCTTTCTTCTTCCTGTATCCCGAATAAGGATGTGAGTAGAAAGAATGTATCAACCAACTGAACCTTCATTTGACTGATCAATCAATCAATCAACTCACCGGGAGGTCCTGTGAAGACGAAATGAGACTTCGAGAGAAGGTCGGCTGGGGACGCGCCATCTGCCAACGCGCCCTTCACAGTGTTCTCCAGCTCCTCGATGAACGTGCGGATGTGCTCGATGTTCACCAGTCCATCAAAGGCCAGATGAGCCTTTGCCTCTGCATCCTCCTCTCCCAAGAAATCAGCCAGAAGAAGCAGATTCGGATCTCCATTCCACAACGCGTCCGCGCCTTCTTGTCCGGCCGCTTTGGCCTTAGCCGCCGTCTCCAACCGCTTTGCCCTCTTGACCTTCGCACGGGAGAGGAAATTCCCGACAGTACCCGCATTGCCGAAATTGCCTAGACGGCGGGTCTGACCAATCACCTCCACCACCTTCCGTGCAGTGTCGGGCATAATCACCAACCCTGCAGCTCCCGCCATCTTGAGGAGGATCTGTCTTAGCTCGGCATCGGCGTAGTCCTCGAAGAACAGTGCCTCCTCTGGCACGAAGCGACGTCGAAGTCCGGGGTTCGCGTGTCGGAGCATACCCTCCATCTCGTTCGGCAAACCTGCAGCAGAACAGGACGTGCACAGCCAGTCAGTCAGGAAAGGGAAGGAAACTCAATGGCGTTCTCTTCGTCGAAGACACATCAGGAAAGGACAAGGCTGCTGCAAAGAAGGAAGGAAGGCGTGTGTGTGTGTGTGTGTGTGTGTGTGTGTGTGCACGAGGAGGCAGAAGAGAAAGTGTGAGCATGTCAACGAAGCCTGAACATGGGGCTGGTCGAGTCTGCAGAAACCAGGAAGGAAAAAAAGATATTTGTACTGTCCCCTAACAGAACGACCCTCTCACCCGGTCGCCCACCCATCTGCCAACCCTCCCCCCCCCCCATACACCTACCTGCGAGAATGACTGCCATGTCTGCTCCCGCGGCCCCGTCAACCTTCTCAACGATCGTGTCCAGGACATCGGCCCCGTACCCAGAGGCGCCGTTGGAGGACCTCTGGGGGTCCAGTACGTGGGCCTCTGTATGCATGCATGCATGCATGGGAGGAGAAAATGACGAAAACATGAATAGATAGAATCAGAAGGGTTGTCCAAAGCTTTGCAGGAAAGCAGAGAAAAGACGGAAGAAAGGAAAGACAGGGGCCAGGAGAGTGGAGCAGACAAAAGTAAGGATCTATCTGTACACGGAAGTGTACATATGCAGAAGCAAACACACAAACAAAACTGTTACTGCATAGTTACATGCATACATACACACATATACATGGATGCGCGCAAAGATAGATTGCCGGTCGCTTTTGGCGTGTCTGTTCCCTCACAGGTTCATGCAGACTTCAAGAACAAAGGCGAGGGAGGAGGCAAGAAGACAGACAAGCGCACATACAGACGAACAATCGGAAGAGGATCGAGGGAGGGACAATTAAGATTTTGACTTGATTCCTTCTACGAGAGAGAATCGAAAGCCATCCAGCATACGGGACCGACCGACCAACTGACCATCGATCAACAGAACTTTCCCTGCGGCCTGCTGCAGAACCTTCGCGGTCTTCTCTGCAGAAGACCCGACGGCTGCCCCCATCAGATCCGAAGCAGTCACGCAGATCAAATCGCCGTCTGAGAGGAAGCCGAACTCTCTCAGGAGACTTCCGTAAATCTGGGCCACCGTCGTCTTGCCTGCATGGAGAAACAAACATATTTTATTCACGTCTTGCCTGCATGGAGAAACAAACATATTTTATTCACGTCTTGCCTGCATGGAGAAACAAACATATTTTATTCACACCACGTGCATGTATTTACATGCGCACACACACACACACACACACACACACATACGCAGTCCCGCTCACTCACAGAAAGAGAGCAAAGGGCACTCACTGACACCCGGTGAGGCAGAGAGGGACCACCATTTTGTGTCAGCCGATTGACTCCTGCCGCCCTCTCACTCGTCTCTCTTCCCTCCCTCCTGTCCAGAGACTCCAACCAACAAGAAAGAAACCCCCCGCGCCTGCCCCCCCTACCTGTCCCGGGGTTTCCGAGGAACATTCTGTGCAGGGCGATGTCCTGAGGCTTCTCTCCCCTGCCCTCAGCCTCCCAATTCTGCAACTGAGTTGCCATCAGTCCACGCACCGCGTCTTTCACCTTCGAGAGGCCTACCTGAAAACACACATACGCACAGAGAGAGAGAGAGATGCACACGTGCCTGAGAAGGAGAGGGAGGGGCATTAATTTCAAAGGCGGGCAGGGAGAGAGCGTGCCAGAAGCGAGGGAGGAACAGAATGACGTCGTGACTACACTGTTGAGAGGTCGCAGAAAGAAATTAAAAAAAAAAAGAACTGCTTCAATCAAAGAAACGTGACCAACAAGACCGAGTGCTGCACCAGCACACAAGCAAGTATGTCTGTCACTAGCTGCACAGGTTTGGGTCTGTGGGCCCAACTCAACACCCCTTGCAAACGAATGACGACAATGCAGTTCCTTTTCTCTTCTTAAAAGCATTACATGATTGCGTCACCCTGACTGACTGACTGACAGACGGACGGACCATAGCCTCCAGTTCAGCCAGGAGAGGCGACGATGCGAGGTCAGGTTTTCTTCCCAGGACATCGTCTCTCGTCAACGTCTGCAGCTCGGAGGCCGATAGGGACGCCCCCTTCAGCAAGGGCACCCCCACGCGGACTTTGTACCTCTTCACGGCCTGATCGATGAAATTGCGTACCGACCGCGCGTTGGCAAAACCTTTCTTTCCCCTCTGCTTCCCGATTCGTTGAGAAGCGACGCGTGAGATCACCACACCACACTCTGGATCCGCTGCCTGCTGGAGACGGAAGCCTCGATCTTTGACCATGTACACAAAAATCTTCCTCAACTGAGGCACAGAGTAGTCCTCGAAGTCGAACACCAGGGGGAACCTTGAGGGGAAACCTTCGTTGTAGGCGAGAAGCTCCAGCACGTCCTGCTTGTATCCCGCGAGAACGAAACTCGTGTCCCCCCTGCGCAACTCGGCGGCCTTGAGAAGGATGTCAAGAATCGCGTTGGCGGCGTTCGGCTGGGAACCTCGGGCGTTGGCTGGACGCAACAAGGAGAGGTGAAGGAGGCAGGAGTGAGGGGACAGCAGATACACAACCAAAAACACATGCGCATTTTGTGCGAAAACGCATGCATAGAAAGAATTGGAGTAATCCTTTTTGCTTGCCTCCACTTGGCGAGTGGGTGCGGTTGGACTCCGAACGAGTCAATGAAGGTAACACGACAGAAGAGCACAGAGGCATTTGCGTTTGACGAAAGAGAACTACAGGACAAATTCTCGCGATCCCTCCCTCCTTCCCTCCCCACTGAACGAACGAAGGAACGAACGTTTGAGTTGGTAGACCTCATCAATGAAGATTGTGCCCCCTGCGGCCTTCTCAATGAGCTTCTCGAAATCGTCCGGGCTCTTTGCGAGCAGGTCGGAGGCAGAGGTCAACAGGGGATCTCTATTCTTCCTCAAACCCAACTCGTGCATCACCTGCATGCGTGCGTCAGCAACGAACGAACACAGAAAAAAAGAACATATGCATGTGAATGTGGCTACACGGATGTGTGTGTTGTCAGACCAATTTCTGTTCGCAGTGTCTTGAGAACAACACGCGTGCACGAATTAATGCAGAATTCAGAGAGTTTCGTTAGTTGTTTCTTCAAGTAACAGAATTGAGACCTAGCTCAGAAGAAGAAGAAGAAAAAGAAAAATACGAAGAAGCCAAGGGTGAGAGAGAACGCAGCTTTCGGTTTTTCATTACGGCTACATGATTGAAAGGACACTAGGCATGCCTACTCCTCATTGAGAGTATTCTTCTCTTCGAAGGGACAACAACCGGACTTCATCCAACATGCATGAAAGAAAAGTCAGTGAGTGTTATAAGAAGAGAAAGAAAAGAGCTAGGTGCAAATGTTTTCAGAGACATTGCGGCAGCCAGCCAGTCACTTAGTTTTTTGCTCACCTGTGCAAACAAGGTTGCCACTGTTGTCTTTCCACTCCCTGGGTTTCCAAGGAACAAAAAATTCATCGTCGTGTCTGTCTGGAGAGTCGCAAGGCCCACCTCTGCCTTCTTCTTATTCAACAACACCTCCACAAAAACAGTCAAAGCAGTCTCCTTGATTCTTCTCAAACCGGTCAATCGCATCAGTCGGTCCATTGCAGACGAGGAGGCCTTGTGATTCACCTTTGCCAACTCCCACTGCCTCTCAGGGGACTCGAGATCGAGGGCCTCCTCGTCTTCAACGTCATCGTCGTCACCCCACATGATCTGCGCAGGGAGACCACTCGATCCTCCCCCCCACTGCCCACCCGACCCAGGGGGCACGTCCACATCCCAGAGGCCCTCCTCCATCACTTCTGAGTCGAGGGTGTCACGCTCAGGGTCTAACCAACGACTCGCGAAAGAAGGGAACAAACGGCAGGCCTGCAGTGCCGCTGCCGCCCTCACGCGAACAGAACGCTTTCGGGGACGCCCTTCGTTTTTCCAAATCGCATATTGTGCGTAGAAGTACAGCGGAACCACGGGCATTTGCGTTTCTTGCTGCTTCCCCTCTTCCTTCCCACAACCACTCTGCTTTGCGATCTTTCGCTCGTAAGCTTCCACCTGAGCGCGTGCAACGGCAGCTGCAAAGTGTCCATCAAGAAGCGCGACTGCGTAGTACGGTTCTGCGTCTGTGCATCCGTCTGCAACTGCCGTCTCCCCCAACCCCAAAGCATCGTCCACACGCCCATCCAACAGTGCCGTCTCCACATCCGTTAGATCGGAATGGATAGAGGGGGGTCCGCCCTTTGCAAGTGCAAGGACTGATGGGACAAGGGTGGGTGGTACGAGAGAACGGAGGATGCAACTTTCGTACAGAGCAACCGAAGCAGGAATCGAGAAATCGACCCCGTCAGCGATACCGGCTGCGAACTTGCCCTCCGAATTCTTCACCCACCACAAGGATGCAGCTCCCCCAAGATCATGAAGGGCTGTGAGAGTTTTCGAGAAGCCGATCGTTGCGGCGTGATGCGTTACTGCATTTCCTTTTTTGTCCCTTGCCTGAAGGAGTTTCGTGAAGTCAGAAAAGGGAATCACTTCGGGACATTTTTTGAACTCAACGGAAATCTGTCTGAGCTCTGACTGTGAAGGCATGACAAGAGACGGCGCTGCGTCCTTTGACACCACCCCCTGAGCGTCCGTCAAAGACTGCATTTTGGAGTCAAATTGCTCCTCCAACTCCCTCTCTCTGTTCAGCGTTAGTTCATCTTTTTGCTCCCCCCCCTTATGATACCCGTCTCCCCTTTTCTCTGAAATCTGATCACCCCCTCTAGTCCCGCCCTCTCCATCTACAAGAGACGCCCGACAACTGTCCCCCTCTATTTGCCAGTCTTGCTCCCCCTCTGTACCCTCCTCATCTTCATCCTCCTCCTCTGATCCTTCCTCTCCCGACCCGTCCATCCCGGCAGCAGGATCGTCCTTGAAAATCCCCAGAGGATCGGAATCGTCGTCAGAGTCGTCAGTACCCGAATCATCAGAACTGTCAGGGGCGACAGGCGCAACTGAAGCAGTGGCACGCTTGGCCTTTTTCAGTCGCTCCGCCTCGATCTTCGCGTTCTCTGCCGCCTCCTTCATGTCTGCTTTCATCACGGATGGATCCCATAAGTTTGTTGCACCCAGAGCACGCAGACGGGTACTCAACCAGGCGTGCGTCCTCTTGAACCTAGGGCATCTCTCCCCTTGACACGCGCGGCACTGCCCGCACTTCACGCATCCCGCAGGACCGGGTCCGCACCCGCACACGGTCCCCAGTCGGGCAGTGGCAGCAGGGCCGTCAGCCCCTTCCCCGCTCCGCACCGCGCACCCGTCTCCAAACCCGGTGCACTTGCCACACGACGTGCAGACTCGGCAGAGCCCATGAGAACTCTTATGCCCCGAAGAGGACGGAGAGAACAACGTGCAGGACAGGACCTCAATCGCACACCCACTGTACCCGTTCCACACCAGACGGACAGGCTTCGCAGGGTCGAATTTATGGGAGTCCACAACGGTCCCGTTGCACGAGATGGTCCAGAGACCTTCCACTCCGTCCGCGCGGAGCGTCACTGTCTTGCCTGCGAGGCTGCACAATGATCAGATCATTCACGCAAGCAATGCATGTACTGATTTGCCAGCAATTCTATGCATAAAGACAGAGGGGAAAGCAGCAGCAAAGACTACGAAAAAAAGAAAAATAGCAAGGCGTCTACTACGGATAGATAAACTTGCATGAAAGGGGTAAAAGCCAGACAGAATGATTAAATTCGAATGCGACAAAGCTGAAAGGCCAAATTCTGGAAGGGTAGGGCAGCTCTACCGGTCTCTCTTAATTACTGTATTCTGCTATAAGTTCCTCTTGCACGGAAAGGAAAGAAAAAAGAAAAAAAAAAAGCGACCCAGAGTCACACACAGGCCGTCGAGCCACTTCAAGAGACAATTGCGCCACCAACCCCCTCCATCTCTCCCTCTCTCACTGACTGACTGACTCACTCACTCGTGTTTGTGCTTTCTATCGATCTGTCCGCTGGTGTTGGAGGTCACCACTCCGTATCCTGTCGTGTCCTGCACGATGTGCTGGTTCTTCCCGACATCCTCTTCTGCGATCAAGAGGGAGGGACAGGCAGATAAAGACATCCTCTTCTGCGATCAAGAGGGAGGGACAGGCAGATAAACACAGACACAGACAGGGGCACAAACAAACACTTACTTGTTCATCTACATACGTGAGTGAATACATGGAGGGAGGGGGGATCCGGTGATTGCTTGTATGGTGGGGGGCAGAAAGACAGACACATAGCCCAACGTACAGCACATGGGAAGACGAAAGGCCTTTTTTGTTATGACAGTACGGAAAAGGGAACAAACGACGTCTATTCACACAACACCGAGACTCTCTCTCTCTCTCCCACCCACCCACCCACACACGCACACACACACACACGCATGCACACACACTCATGCACACACACACACACACACACACACACACACGCATGCACACACACACGCATGCACACACACACACACACACACACACACGCACACACACCCGCGCGCGCGCGCATGCACACAGCGAACAGAACGTGGGATCAGAGATTGTGTGTGAAAGAGAAAAACAGAGGCAGACAGACAGACTCTTCCTTCCTCATTGACTGACTGACTGACCCGGCTGCCACCCATATCCGAATCTGCTGTTCGTCCCGCAGTCCTTCAGAGTCCACTCGACCGCCTCCACATCTTCAGAGGGGACCGCGTGCTTGCAGTAAAGGAGCCTGCAGAAGAAAAAGAAGCAAGGAGATGAGAGAGACACAGTGTCAATCCACACACACAAATGATTCACCGTATGTATGGAGATCCAGACACATGCTGCGCAAGATCCCGTTCGAGCGAAACAGGCGAGCACGCAGACGGAGGGGTAAAAGCACGGAAGGAATGGCAATGCGGGAGCCCTCACCGAATCGGAAGGAAGCACAGTAGGTCTGTGCACCCATACGCATCCTGCCGAAACGATGCATGCATTTATTTTCATACAGGATTCTTTGGTGCGGTGAGCTCATTTTATAATTATGCATTTCCTTCCTGAACGCATGCCCGAGAGGATGCAGTCCACTGAAATGACGATACCGCTGACAGACAGACAGACTGGAGACAAACAGGCAGACAGACAGACAGACTTTTTTTTTCCTTTTCTTCTTTCTTCATTCTCTTCAGACAGAGAGGCAGAGAGGCAGGCGACAGGCAGACAGACTGACTTGGGTCCCGTTGGAGAGTCCACTCTTTTGTTTGAACTGGAAGTCGATGAAATCGAGAATCCCAACTTCTTTCCCGTCTCCTCATCAACGCCTCCAGTTGGATCCTCCGTCTCGTCCTGTGCAGCAGCCGGTTTCTTCTTCTTTGAGTGCTTCTTTTTCTTCTTCTCTTTCTTTGAAGAAGAACCTGCTTCCGCAGAATCCTGCTGCTTGAAATCTCTTCTTTTTCCCTTTTCCCCTTTACTACTTCGTCTCTCCCCTGCCCCCTTCTCTTTTGCTGTCCCCTCTAGTGCCCCTTCCCCTCCCAGAAGCTTCTCTTTTTCTTCTTTCTCCCCACCTTCTGTGCCATCTTTCGGCTTGTCCGTCTGGGCATCTGCCTCTCCCTGCTTCACACTTTCGCCCTTCTCCTTTTCCTCGCCCTCCACTTCATCCTCTTCATCCTCTTCGAACTCTTCTTCACCCTCCTCCTTCTCCTTTTTCTCTGCGACGGGCGGCTCTACTGGCTCAGGGGGGGGCGTTCCATTCACGTTCTTTTCTTCATGACTCACGCAGCCGCTGAGCTCAGGCGACGCGTTGCCGCAACATGACCACTTTGCGTTTTCCTCATCCCACTCCCCTGCGTGCTCCTCCATCCGTTTCCTTTCACACACAGCGCAAAACAAAGCAGTCACATCGTTAGCTGCGCTGCAACCACCACAGAGCCATCGGTCAGGTTTCACCTTACAAAGCTTGCACCGAGTTGCACTGCCGGGGTTCTTCAACCGACACTTCGGGCACTTCCAATGCTGCTTCCCTTTCCCCCTTCCCTTCCCCTCCGCCCCCTTACTTCCTTCTGCAGGCGCACCGACGGCCTTGAATGCCGACTCCGAGTCCCCTTGAGGCCACGAGCCCTCGGCCCTCGCAGTCAACCAAGAGGATTTTGCCCGTGTGACCGGACCTACCCCGCAAACTGACTGGAGAGACGACCACACATTCACCCCCGCCTCCTCAATCAGCGCTGAGGGGTCGAACAGACTCTCGCTTTCCGCACCCACACCCGAAGAGGAGGAAGACTTGCGAACAGCGGATGAGGCTACCTCACTCACCACAGCTGCTGCTCTCTCTGCCAAATCGGCCCAATCGCTCTCCGTCATGGTCGTTGCTCGCACAGCGGATTGCAGTGCGAACGCAGGGTACATTGACACCCGCTGTGTGAGCGAAGGGTATTCCTCTGGGGGGAGACTCACAAGTACATTTCTCTGCACTCCGTCCCTTGTCGGCCCTACCGATACGACAACACCGTAACGAAGGTCAGACGGTCTGCCGAGACACTTAGCAGTGAAGTCGACGGAACCGAGACGGAAGTGCTCACGTACAAGCTGCACCCTGTCGCCTGCGCGGAAAGAGGGCACGACAGGGACCGGCGGGGGGTCGCTGGAGGCAGGGTCTGGTTGGGGCAACCAGGACGCAAGACGTAGCCAGGATCCCCGGAAGGAGAACGGACGAGACGCGCTCTCAGGCCCACAAACCAGCAAATACCGCTGTTCGGAGTCGCTGCTACATTGGGGATTTGGCGTGCCACCGCTTCCCTTCTTGCTTCGGTTTGCTTTCAGCTTGGGAGCGTCTAAAACGACACCCACCACCCCCTCACCGGGCCGGCCGAGGCACCAACCGTTCCCTCCATTCTCACAGAAAGGATCTGCGAGACACACACGGTCCCCAAAGACAAAACCGCCCTCTGGCTGCTGGGGGGATTCTGCGGGGCCGGAAGGGGCTGCTGACGGAACAGCTGGGGGGGGTGCAGAGCTCTTTGGCGCGCCGCAACGTCTGTTCTTCGCAGCACACGGGGCACACATTCCGCAGTCTTTGCAGTTGTGCTCACTGCACTCGACAGACGGACTTCTCTTCCCACACTCCGGACATGCTGCTCTCTTCCCCTTTGTCATCGAGTGCTCTGACGAGGGGCCCGAGCGTGCACCAGTGCAGGGCAGATTTTTCGCCACACAGACTGCACACTGCTCGCATGCAGAGCACCAACTGGCCGAACTTTCCGGACTGGGACCATACATTTTGCACTTCACACACCTCCAGTGGCCTCCGGAGGTTCTGTAGTCCTCCTCCACATGGTGACCGTTCGGACACCCCCCTGGGCCAGTGACTGGGGTCCACATACCTCTCGAGGAGCCGTCCGCGTAGAGAAGATCCCGGTCAGGAACCACTTCAACCTTCCCTGTCTTCAGCCACGCGACGGTGATTGAAGCCGTCTGCTGTCTCGAGGCTCCACTGGCACTGGAGGACTTCTTGTCCTTGTCTACCTTCAACACCACCCCCACCGACTCCCGCACGGTCTCTTTCTCCTTCTCCTTCTCCTCCGACGGTGCAGAGCCACTGCCTGAGTCTGCTGACGGACTCTTCTTGGCATCAATTAGAGGGGAAACAGACACAGGAATCAGCCGCTCCTTCCCGTGGGGCAGACGAACTAGGTCTCCAACTTTGAACAACTCGGGAGGGACGAGCGCGGGAGGGGGGGTGGCGACGGTGGCGGTGGGCAGAGACGCAGGGTTTGCAGTTGGAGACTTTGCCGTGGTTCCCGTGGACGCTCCAGGACCGTCCCTCCCGGTTCCCCCGGCGGCTGCTGCCCCTCCGGCGCCCACTCCCTCCTTACCATCGAGAGCCGTCTCCTTTTCCTTCTCCTTTTCCTCGCCGGCCTTTGCCGCAAGCGAGGCGACGAACTCTGCCAGACTTCCGTCAACAAGGGATAGCAGTTGTGTGCCGTTCACGGCCATCATCATAAAAGTAGAGTCCAGACCGTCACCAGCTGCGTTCTGGGAGGAGGCAGCGCTTGGCGAGGCAGAGGAGGCGGAGGCGGGGTGAAGAGCGGAGGGGAGCGTGCAGAGAAGTGAAGCTTCTTGCGGTCCTTGCACGAAGACCTGCATACATGCCATCGAGGAGAAAGTATACTCATCGGAACCGATGCATCAAGACCATTGGGCGAATGGCGAACTGAACTGACCGTGCTAGCCGCCCCTTTGCTGAGCAGCGCCCGCACCTCATCCTCACTCCCTGCAGCAAGGGCCTCCAGAAGCGGTGTGCGGTGTCTCTCTGTGCGCAGGCACACAGATGCATCGATCTGGAACGGTGTTGAAGAATGTGAAGAACTCATTGCTCACGCACGCTCAAAGGAAAACGTCGTTACTCAATTTGAAGCCGAAAATCAGTTGACTACACTGAATCCTCAAACAACGGTAGAGTATCTTCCGAAGAAGAAAGCAAAAATGGGGGGAACCGTCAAGTCTTCAGCGATGAAAAAAGGAGATGTGTATTGCCTCGCTGGATCTCGAGGACAGAAAGTGATTTCTTTGCGACTTGAAAGTGATTTCTTTGCGACTTGGCTGCCGCCCATCGAACCCCAAAGCTGAACAGCAATTGCATGTCTGACCTTCCTTTTCGAACATTTTTGTGGTTGACTGCGCGGTGCACGCCGAGCTTGGCCGAGCTATACTATTCCGCGCGCGCGGTTTTTGACCGCCGCACGCGGGCCGATGTCTCTCATGCATGCATGGAGCATGGAGCCAGGATTGGTATCTGAACCTCTCGCATCGATGAAAATCCATTGGAGAGACTCCCTTAAATTGTTTTTATCATTATGATCTTATTATAAATTGTCTTGGAGTGAACTGAGAAAATTTGTTGAAGTCTGCATGAATGAAAAGGAGTTGACGAAAGCAAACGAAGGAACCATGTGAACGTCTGACTGGATATTGAGTCTCGGTGTGAACCAAATGGGAGATAGACATACATTGAAGGGGTGCTTATTGTTTACCGTCCCTAACCCTGCTCATTCCTTAACGAGGGAGTCGAGCTGCTTCGGCATGCTTTTGTCCTCATGGTCGTGAACGCTTTTCAACTCAAAAACGAAAAAAAGGCTTAGTATCTGCTCTGACACACTGAATGACGATGCTCCAGCTTCACACTGTGTGAATCACACATGCAAATCGACTCTCAACGATGAAAGAAAACGACATAAGGCAGCCATGTAATACAACGATCTATAGACTTACCATATACATTTCTGTTGTGATAATGGTTTTTTATGATTTTTATTGTTGCATTGTATGCATGTCGCTCTTCTCAGTTTTGAATTAACTAATCTCTCACGCCCAGTCGTTTTCCTCCTTAGGGGTCTGTACTGCAGCAGTGCGGCCACTAGCGGCCACGCCTCTTGTTGTATATATTCTTATGAAAGGTATTGAACAATATATTTAACTGCGTCTCTGCCGGGTATGAACATACGCAGGGGTCCGTCTACTTTTTGTGGGCAGACCCTAGGGCAGACCCCAAATTCGTTTTCACATTTATTATAATATAGATCGGAAATTATCAGAATTATGATTCACTGACAGACAAACTCACACAATCAATACTACTTAGAACAAAAGATATGATAAATTTGATGACGGTAAAAGAAACACAATTTATTGTAGAAATTATAAAACAAAAAAGTAAATCATTCAGAAAAATATTGGCTGAGTGACTAGCTGAGTGATCAAATCTTGTATAAACCATTAATTACAACTAAGTTAATGGATGTAAAACGCGGATGAAAACATGTTGAATCAAAAATTTTAATATGCATTCACGTATTAAATTACATGATTATACAAGAATAATTTCATACAGTTTGTCAGCTTCGGACTTGATCTTTGCCAGATTATGTCCCAAACACGCTTTAAGAGTTCATCAAAATGAGTCAATCAGACAACCAATCAGACTGTATGATCGCTCAATCATCCCTCTTCCTTTCGTTTGAAAGGTGCGATCACTTCCACAGCTCTTTTGAGGAAATTATCTGCTCGTTCATAATCCCACTGAACTTGTTGAAAGTCCAGGAGGTCTCGTAAAGCCGTGACCTGCACAATCGAACTCGCCTCCTCGTACGGCATCTGTTCGAGCAGACAGAGGAGCATTACCTCCATAGCATTACAGAGGGACAGAGGAATGTGGGGAGAAGACTCGGAAGCAGAAGCGGCATGCCGAGCCCCACTCTCAAACAGATACCCCCTCCTCACCTCTGCGGGGACAGGCCTCGCTCGTTGAGGCGATTTTTCTCCACCCGATTTCAATGGAGAAGCTACGGGAGGGCGGAAGGCGAGTCCTGCTGCTCCCTGTGATGCTGCAGCAGAGCGAGCAAAGTCCTGCTCTGAGAATCCTGCTGGGGGATCATGCAGGGGGGACAGCTGGAAAGGAGCTGTGGCTCTTCTGCTCCCTTCTCCTGTCTGCTCACCCACACCTAGTAACTGTTCCGATCCTATCCCAGGGCACGCCACCCCCCCTCTTGCTACGCTCTCCGGAATACCCGGTGAGAGCGCAAGACTTCCTGCAGGGACTGCCTGCAGGAATAAGTCCAAGAGACGGAGTGTGAGGGTAAAGGGAATTCCTGCACAAAACAGGGAGGCCCTCTGTGAGTCCATTAGACTAGCTAGGGATGCCACCATCAAATCCCCCACGTCCAAAGTCAAAGCCTTCAGATGACCCCAACAGGAAGCCAAACGAGTCAAAGGACCGAAATCTCCCTCTTCCCCCCGTCCCTCTTCAACGAGACGGAACAGCAGAGGAAGCGAGGGATCACTCTCGCGAGTTGATTGTGCAGAGTTTCGCTTCGGGCTTCCCCCCACCCCTTCTTTTTTCCCGTCCGCATCCACCAACACCCCCGATCTGGGGGTTTTCGGTGTCGGTTTCGTTGACGGAAAGACGGAGGCCCATGCAGAGTCTACAAGAGCCTCGAGTGCGAGTGCTTCTTGGAAAATGGAAGCAACAGCTGCCCCTCTAGTCTCCCACCTCGGCGGTCTGCTCTCTGCCTTCTCTTCTGTTGTTGCCTTCTCTTTGTCGCTGGGAGAGACTACTGAGAACAGAGTACAGATGCTGTCTCTGTGCACGGCCAGCAGCACAGCGGCATAATGGGCGAGGCGCACGTCAACACGCCGACAGGCCCAGTAGGCAAAGTGCAACACAGCGCGGAGACTGTCTGCGAGCCATTGAGGCACGTTTATCCTCTTTTTCTTCGCAGCTGCTTCTGCTTCGTCCTTCCTCCCCCCCATCAATATAGCAAGGCTCTTCGACACTCCCTCTGCGATCCCGGGGTGTATCCCTCTCTCTCCCTCATCGGACGTTTGTCCGTCTCGGCCGCCACCCCCCATGGCGACACAGAGGGAGGACAGGGAAGAATCCATCAACGACTCAATTTGTCTATCAATCAGGGAAGCCAACGGAGAACCAGAAAGGGGGTCTTCATGCCCTAGGCGGGCGGCAAAGGAGCGAGCCCGTGCAAACCACAGCGGACTGGCGCCATCATGTCGCAGTTTGGCTGCATAGTATCCCGGTCTGAGATGTGTCGGGAGGGCGAATCCTCTCCAGAGGGGGTCTAGGCGGTCTGTCAGGAAAGGAAAGGCAACAAGAAGCCCACTCAACTGGAGAGAGAGATCGGATGTTACCATATCCCTTCTATGAGCACTCGTTGCCTTTGACTTATTTTGACGGTTGGATTGTTCATGTGCATCGACCGACTGAGACAGGTGATGCACAGAGGATGCGATCATCTCCCGGTATCTCCGAAAAGGCCCCACATTCCTGAGGAAGTAAAGCCTCTCCTCAGCAGAGACTTCCAATTCCTTCCCCTTGCCTGAACCTCCGTTTATCTGCCCGTCCGACTCTCTCTTCTCTTTTTCGACCCCAAACCCCTTTCCTCTTGTGGCTCTTCCGAAAGCTGCTGTAGTCGGGTCTGTGTTCTCTGAGAGAATTGACTTCGAGAGCTCAGCCTGACTGTAGGACTCTTCCCGTACACTCGAAGGAAACAGGGAACTGAGCAACACATGGCGGCTTTCGACTTGGTTCTTCCCATTGAAATTTGATCTGGCGGAATCCGACAGTTCAATCCACTGAAGGTACTGGTGAAGCTGCCTCCACTCCCTTGTATGAATGGAGTCACACAGGAGGTCTACTGCCCAGCTGTGCAAACCACCTGCGACTCCCTCTGCTCCCGACATCGAGCAAAAACTGATTCAAAACAACAGGGCGGACTAAGGAAGTTTTCTGTTTACTGATGTGTTGCTGCAACATGCACAGGCTCGGCGAGAACAAGCATGGATCGATACATATAACTTTGAAGTGTCCACTCAATGATACAGGTGCATGTGCACGAAGACGACGAAACGTGTCAACCGTACTCTAAGTATTGTTCTCAATCAAGCTGCGCCGAAGCTCGCTGCATGTCAGATGTTGCAATGAGCTGCATGGACTCTGTATTGCTGAAACTGTATTGATTTTTTTTTTTAATTATACAAGTCAGTTCCCGCGCCTTGCGCGCGAAAGTAAGTTTGGCGGAGCGGATCGGCTCAGTGGCAGTGAGAAATTTCGGCTCCTTTACTCAAGTGCATGGCTTGCGGCTAAAAGTGCAACATTTTTTTCGAAAAATTCATATATATTGAAGGTGACGCGAGGGACGGAAAATTCCGAATAAATTAAGAAAAAATAGAAAATCATCTTCTGACATTAAAGTCAAGGCACTCACCTTTGAGATTGTTCGTGAAGCGTTTCAAGGCACTCACCTTTTTAACTTTACCGGTCATTTGTCGGAAGACCATGCAGTTTATACTGACTGCCTGACAGATAGAGCAACACATGAATGCTTGCATTTCATTGAATTAAGCAAGACAGCAAGACGTACGTATTTTCGCGATCGTCTGAAAGTCAATCGACGCTTCAACAGTCGCCAGCCGTATTGATTTTAAGGAATAACCGTGCAACATTAATTATTCTCACAAACATTCATTTTTCGACGCACTGCATGATCACGGCCATCAGTTCAAAGACACTTCTCCCAAGGCACTGACTCAATCGGTGAGTGAAGAGGCGTCCACGCAGGTTGGCGAGATTCAAGGGTCAGAGCTATTGTGAACCCTTATACTTCGCGTCAGATCGGCCAGGACACTCGCAGCTATTTAGTCCCACTGCCACTTGAAAAAGATCTGATCCTCTGCCGGCCTCGCGTGGAATTGACCAATGTCGGAAAAGCTCCAAGAGAAGCTGGCTGAACTCGAACACGTCACCGTCGAAGTGACTTCGTTGGAACAGGCGGCCAGAAACAGTCAGGCCTTGGAGCCTCCTCTTCGAAAGTTGCCTTGACTTGACTTCGAAGAATTGGGAGTTTGTCTTCTGTGCAGTTTCGAAAGATGCGTTTCTTGCGAAGAAGGAGTTAGCCCAGAAGGAATGCGCAAGCGCCCAGGTACTTCTTCTCTGCCTTCCGCAAACACAAAATGCGTAGACTGGCGCCTTTCGGAATGGAAGCATCTGCTATTTGTGCAGCTCGACGCTCTTGCTGCGACTCTTGAGAGCGAGTGCAGCGAGCTCCGAATGACTCTAGAGGAGCTCTCTGCCGAGGCAGCAGCACTTGCTGAAACGACAGAGAAGAGAAGGAATTCAATTGACCAGGCGCGGTCAGTTCAGAGGCCAAAAATGGGCTATATTGTTATAGTCCACGCGAAGCTGAAGAATGGCCTTTGAATCGCTAAATCGATCTTTGTTGCAGCTTTCATCTTGAAGCGGAGAAAGCCCGGTGTCTGGCTTGCTTCCAGCGGCTGAACAACCACGTCGTCCAGAAAGGACTGGGAGCGAAAATCGATGCGTAAGCCGTCCTTTCCGCTGAAGAGTTCTGAGTTCCTCCGAAGGTATCTCAATGCTTGTCTGGATGAAAGTTCTGACTTCTGCAGTCTGCAGGCCGAACTCCAACACCAAAAAGTCGTTCACGAGAATTTGCCGTCGAACACAGATATTGAAGAACAAGAGCGAGACTTAAGTTTCGAGAAGGAGGTGGGCCTTGCATCGGCTCTTCACAAGTTTGCATCGGATCACAGCATTTGTCGCAATCTTGAATTTTCAATCCGCAGAGAATAAAGGACGCTCTCATTTACTCTCGGGCCAAGCTTGAGAAGCTAAAGGACAAGGTGAGAATTCAAAGCCCGAAAGAGGACACATGCAAGCGGCCCTCCCCTTCGAACTCTGTCAGCGGAATTTGCTCTTGCTTTATCTGCACTCGCTGCAGGAGTCACAGCTTGCTGAGGACAAATCTTTGGCGTATCAGATCAAGAACGACACAGCACAGGTCCGAGACAAAGAAAACGCCTACACAAAATAGGGGAAATTTCCAGATGGAGAGCCTCCCGACCTTATTTTGTGTGCAGGTATTGGCCGCAGAAACCTCGCGAGCAGAAAAGACAATTCAGCAGCTCGAGAACGAACTGCAACAGCAACGGGAAGCCCTGCAAAAAACGAATCAACAGAGGTAAGCCCTAGCGTAAGCTCTGCTCTGACTGACGGATGCGATGCTTGCTCGAGTGGAGGACTTTCAAGTTCTTTGAGTGCAGAGCCTCCATCCTGGGGCGCATGCGAAATTTGGGTATTCCGATTGAAAGAGCGGAGCCCAGGCACGCCGCAGGGACTGCAGTTCAAACAAATCCGTTTGAGCTCACGAGCACTGAAAGAGGAGTTGCCGACCCTATCAGTGACACAGCCAAGAGGCATGTCCTGAAGCCCCGACTTGCCTTGAAAAAAAAGTGAACGGCGGACGTGAAGGAAACAAAATTACAAGGCAGCCAGAGGAAACTCAGGAAAGACCTGGAAGAGATTGAAATTTACGTTTGCGAAATCATCGTCAATGAAGATATGTAAAAAAACTGAATTTCTATAGTTCAGAAAAAATAACTGAATCGTCGATTTTTTATGTTAGCCCATTTAAAATAAATCAAACGAATTAAATTTTGCCAAATTATCTCTCTAAACTATATGAATATATGCAACTGTGTTTTATTTTTAAACTTGATAATCTACATATGATTTCCGTTGAAGTCTCGGATGAAGTCTGAAAGACTGGTTTAAGTTTTTAAAAATTAAAAGCCTAAGAGCATTATTAATAAATTATTTAGGAGCCGGACTTGCAATGAGTATGATGATATGTATATTCTTTTTTCTAGATTGATATTGTTTCACCTTTATAGGTCTGAACTTTGACTCTTAAGCCTGGTCCTTTACACTTTCAGTTTTAAATCAGATTTGGATAGTTATAAAGCTTTAATATGCTTTAATTATATAATTTAGAAACTATTGATTGACTGACAAATCCGTTCAAGTTTTTTTTTTCTTGCTTTTTGTAAGATTGAATGCAAACATTCCTAGAAACATTCCCTTATAATTGCCTAAAGTTAGAAGTATCTACAACTAAATACGGATAGTGATGGCGTGTCCTAGTCATAGTCATATATTTTATTATATCAATTGAATTAATATGGTTTAGCCTTCCAAAAAGGCCATATCATCATAATTGTCTGATCATTATCAATATATTTACAATAATTTGATTGTTTTTAACATTTGCACACAGTATATTTTAGTAGTGTACCACTGTACTGTTAGTGCGTGAAGTCCCGTGTTTGAGAGTCTAAAAAAACGCATTTCTTTTTCACTGATACAAATCATGGGGATCATTGCTGACTTTGCACTGAAGTTTGCAGCCCATCCCAATTAAGAACACGTCACAGTTTCATTAGTAGTTGCACGGGAACGTTAGAGAAAGACGTTCGCTTGACTGGCTGTAAACTTTAAATACAATTTGATGCATCTACCGTTTCGCAACTTTGCGATGCATGCACGCACCCCATCCAGTCCTTGGGCTGGACCCTTTCATTTTCTCACTCCAGACATTCTTTTTCCACCACCCATGCATCTCTTCGCCCATTCAGTGACACATTCATCCATAAAAATTCGCTTTGTTGTTCATTCTCTTTCAGTCCCCTGGGTCGCTTTGCGAGAACATCCTCTGCTGGACAAAGAGAAAATGCAACAGAAGACAGGAGACGGCAGACTTGCAGTCTGCTAGGAAAAGAGAGGGAAGCAAAGGGGAGGAAATTTCTCGTATGAAGAATGAGTGAGAAAGTTCAGCTAGGCGCTTGGAGAATTTGTGGTTTCGACACACTGACAGGTAAGCAGGCAGGTAGGTTCGGGGAGGCTTTCTTCCTGCAAGGAAATCCCCAACCTGTCCCTGTAGTCAGTGAGGCAGACAGAATTTCTCGATCGATCTCTTCCGTACAGCCACAAGATTCTTTGGGTGTCGATCAGTCAGTCAATCTGGTGAATCCAGCTAGGTGGATGGAAATAAATAATTACGTTACAAAGTGACAGACCGAAACGAAAAAGAACAAATGAAAAAATCAATCAGACTCAGACCCTGGATCAGGGTAACCGAGGAGCAGGCTGTCGAGTTGTTTGTCTACATCTTGCCCTTTGTCTGCTGCTGACTGGACCCCCTTTTTGCTTCCTTCTGTTCCATTCCCTTCTTCCTCTGAGTCCCCGTCAATCCCTATGTTTGTCCCTCCCCTCTTGACTCTCTCTGTCTCCTCCTTCAACCCAAAAGGACGAGAGGAACCCTCAGCGTGAGACCGGAACGTGGGGAGTCGACTCCGTGCGCCTAGAGCTACACCCTCGTAGAGCTGCATTGCCGAGGGCGGCTCTTCCTTGTCTGCCTGCTCTTCCTGCTCGGCTGGCCCCTGTACTTCTACTTCCTCTCTGGAGTCCTTTTCTCCCTCTTGAGCTTTCTCTTCTTCTTCTTCAAGTTCTTTCTCTTTGTCGTCGTCCTCTTGTTGTTGTGGGGGCTCTTTCTGTTCCGCCTTCATTGTGGGCTCCGGCATCTCTTCCTCTTCTTCTTCCTCATCTTCGTCCTCTTCATCTTCTTCTTCTTCCTCTTCTTCCTCTTCACTCATCTGCTCCTCTTCCTTCTTTTCCTCCTCTGTCTCCTTCCCTGTCTCCCCCCCACTGTTCCCGATCCCTCCCCCAATCCTGTCTCCGGAGCGGGAGGAGGACCCTGAACTTCTTTCCGACGAAGAGGAGGAGGAGGAGGACGAGGAAGAGGAACCCTGAGGGGACTCATCAGCGTCCTCCATTGACACCCTGCGAGCAGCAATGTCAATGTACGGGCTCTCTCTCTCGCTTATACACGCACATACATACATACACACACACACACACACACACACACACACACGCACGCATGCATACACAAACACGCAGCAACGCACAAGGGGGCACACTTACGCACGCGTAAACGCAAGACAAAACACCTCTCATGCACAAAACATCTTTTCGAGCCATTGCTCAAAGAATATCAAAGGTGGATCTACGAGCGGCGTGAGTGAAAATTGATCACTTCGTGAGATGAGCATTCATGGACTCACCGACGAGGAGCAGGCTGGATCTCATCAGCATCGCTGAGGTTCACTGCAACAATGCAGATCAGAGCGAAACAGAGCAGAAACAATCATGATCACAGCGAAACGATGGTCCCATAATATTTCAAACTCGAATGCTCCAAACGACGCACAACAAAGCAATCACCTCATGAAAGAGCGTTTGGATTTGCTCTTTCTTGTGCTTCCAGAGTTCGCTGTGCCGAATGGAAGAAAAGACAAACACCGACTGAGGCCGGTCAAAGATGCGCGATCGATCAACCGCTGTTGTCCGACCTGAGTAGACGGCATCTCGGTCTTCTGCCACGAAGGGCGCGGGCAGAGCCTGCTCAAGCCAGTGCTCCTCTTCTTCCTCTGAGTCCTCTTCGCTCTTTGAGTGTTCCTCGTCTTCGTTATGTCCAATCTCCTCCCTTCTCTCCTCTCCAGCCTCACTTCGACCGAACAAATCTAAATCCACCTCAGCCTCCCCCTCCCCAGGCGCCTCTTCTTTCAAGGGGGGCCCGGGTGCAAGGGGAAGCCAGCACTCTAGGGCGAGGGCGTGGACAGAGTCGACCTGCATGCAGGGGTGCGTATGTGAGCAGCCGGATAAAAATGTGTACTTTCATACCCACGCACGTGCATGCATACACACACACATATACGCATACAGATACACATGCATGTGAAGAAACAGACACAGCTCCACGACTCTGTATCTCTATGCACTCCGAAATGCCGATCGAAAAAAGGAAGAAAACAAACATACAAAAGAGTGGAAGAGAGAGAGAGAGAGAGAGAGAGAGAGCGACAAAGAAAGAAAGAAAGAAAGAAAGAAAGACTGGCAGACAGACAGACAGACAGATGAACAAGCACACGAGCAGGCCGGTTTACAATTCTGTTAAAATTGAGATCACACCACCTCTGAATGGATACGGGCAATGATCATTCAGAAATTAATTCTAACAGAAAGAAACGAAAGGAAGGAACAATCAATCAATCAATCAATCAATCAATCAATCAATCAATTGACCTCAAAATCGGGATCCCCTCCCGGATGCGTCACGCCGAATTGATCAGAAAGAGGGAACTCCACAAACGCAAAATCACAAAGGTCGTCTTGCCCCTTCCCTTTTTTTCTTCTTTTCTCCTTGCCCTTTCCCCGACGCCCAGCTGCCCGATTCTGCTGGATCGGCTGACGACGCCTCATGGGCAGGTGCGCATCTTCGACAAATCTGCAGATATATGCATGCATGCATGCATCGTTGCGTGCATGAATATTTGAACGCGTGATTTCTAGTATATTCTATGAAGGAGTCAGTGAAGTTTTTGGGTCCACTTGAATCTGTTGCATGTATGTAGGGACAATCTGTTGCATGCATTTATGGACAACAAATTCTTGG
>JAHBMJ010001173.1:68468-73468 GCA_018398765.1 Chromera velia | reverse complement strand
GAAGTTTGCGGATGATGATCGTGAGCTCCCAGAACTCGCGAGACGTCCGAAATCCCTGAAAGAAATCGAAGAAGGAGAGTAGGGAGTGATTAGATAAAGGGTCAAAACAGTCAAAGGGCTTTGGCATTTTCACGTGCCTCTTCAGACTTGATGTGTGAAAGACAGAACAGACCTGAACCTCGTCAACAGACGCAGCCAAAATTTTTCGATGGTTCTGTCTGGTCGAAACCGACTGGTCTTACTTCATGCATCTGTCTGCCTGAAGGAGAGACGAATCCCCCAACGGATTTACCGACGGACCTGAATGAGGAATCCAAATCGCCGTCGGAAGTTCGCACGGAGCGGTCGGTTGCTCTCCAGCCTGAGTCGACGCAGCTCTGTCATCAGAGCCACTCCCATCAACAGTGGAATAACGACGCCGAGCAATACCATGATACCCGCAGCAATACCCGACCACCGGATGTAGACGTCATCTGTGCAGGAGACTGAAGGGGCACTTTCCAGCCGGGTCTCGTCAAGGCCGTCTGCCAGAGGCTCGCACCTGTTTCATCATCGTATCAGCATGACTGATTAGAATGGAATGGATTGAACGGAAAATTAACTGAGCGTCCTGTCCGTCCATCTGCTTTTGCATGTGCCAACACTTACGGCTGCATGAGTTTACGTTCAGTCGATCTATTCCAAGGGCATTAGAGATGAAAAATGCAGGCGATATACAAATATTAATATATGAAGCGAAAGCCAATGAGAGATGACTGAGAAACGAAAGCGGGGCAGGAAGAAAGGGGGGAACTGCCAAAGTGTGCGAGACATTCAGCCAAGAAACGAACCTCAATACCTCCAGAAGCTCTTCCAGAGATCCTTCGAAGGTCAAGAAGAAGAGAACAATGTAGCTGCATGGCATCGAAAAATACGATCAGGCAGGGGTACCGTGACAGAAACATCTGTGCACGGGCTGAATCGAAAGAATCGCAAGGAAGGAAGGAAGGAATGAATGAAGGAAGGAAGGACAATTCTCTTCTTTTGTCTTCACCGCTCGCAGACCACTTCTCAGACTTTGCTGACACATTCATGCAGTCCAATATCTACACTATTATTGCAAATCTCTCCTCGCTCCTGTTTGCTTGCCTCCTTCTTCAAGTTCCTTTTCTCTGCGTAGCACTTTCTTTGCTGTTCACAGTCCTTCGACGTGCTTTGCGACCCATTCTAGCGGTTGACTGGTCTGGTGATTGCATGACTCTTTTGGTTCTGTCCAGCTGAACTACGCGCACGCGAAAATAAGCAAAAAAATTGAAAGCGACCGGCGCGCACGTGCAGATGTAGACGTAGAAGGACAAATAGAGGCAGGCAAGCACAAAGACTGACACAGAGATCATGTCTTCCATCAGGCACCTCAGAAGGCGGCGGAACTCTCTGAAGCCCTTCGCTTCTGTCACTTGGGGAGGGACCGGAAAGTCGTACCTGCGTGCTTGCAACATGCAAGGTCATATTCGACGCATGCAACAAGAACCAGAAAAACAAGCAGCATCCACGCACAAAACAAAAAAGCGGTCCGAAGACAGGCGATCCTCGTTCGACGGTGTGGGAGGGAGATTAATCCGACTAACTGACCAACTGACCTCCAAATGCCAAGTACTCTTTTGTTCCATCTCCTCCAGATCTCCAGTCTGATCAGCTGTCTCTGCTGTGCTTCTGTCAGTCCTGCCGCTCTGATACGGTTTTCGACTTCCCTTTCCTTTTCCTTTCTTGCCCTTTCCCTTTCCCTCTCTTTCTGTCTCTCCTTCTTCGGGAGTCTGAGCTCCGGGTCATTCCACAAAAACTTCATCGACCGCTTCGAGGGAGATCCCACGAGGGAAGAAGTGAGTCCCTCCTCCTCCTCCTCAATCACACCCGCAAACTCCAATGCAGCAGCCTGGTGCAGTCCAGAAGAGGAAGCCCCTCCCCAGTGGACACCGCCGTCGTATGAAGAGATCTGACGGCCGTCTGCTTCCCGCAGTTTCCTCTCGCGTCTTCGTTGAGCTGATCGGCTGAATGTAAAGAAAGAGGCACAGAGAAAGACAGGGACATGCAGAGCAAAATCACGAGGAGCGTCGAGAGAGGCCTTTCCTCATGAAGGGTTTTGTCGGGCCAAAATCCTTGAAGGGTATCAATAGACTGAATTTCCTTAATTCGTTTCACCGGAAGGGAAGAGAAGGGAAGGGAGATGCATGCTGCAATCAAAGTCTGCCTAGCTGCATGGAAAGAAACCACTTTATGTTCCCCTGCATGTTCTTTGTTTTTCTTCTCTTCGGTTACTCTTCCCTCTCATTAGTACGCTGCGTTGAGTTGGTGCAGTTCTTTCCTGTTCCTTCCCCTGCAATTCTTCTGACTTTCTTCTTTATGCCAGTCGGACCATTCCCCTTTCCCTAAGTTCAGATTTGATTTGTCTCTCTCTGACGGATTGTTTGCTCAGTCAAGACCTGCTTGTTTTCCATTTCTCTATTCCTCACACACATCTAGCTGCCCTCTCTGGCTGACAGACCTGCACGCGTTGACTCCCACTGCACCAAAAACGATGGAGGCCCCGAAGAGAGTGAGGAAGAGGCCCGAGGCCGCCATCTTCAGCGTGTTGCCGATTTTGAGGATGATGAACGCCTCGTCTTGGGGATACCTGATAGGCAGGGAGGCAGACAGACAGGCATTGTACGTGCATCAGAGTCACTCAGAGAGGTCATACATTCAGAAGGCTACACAACTTCCTGCCGAGGGATGATTTCGCGTAAACCATCAATCAAATTGAAAACAACGCCAGAGACCCAGATAGAAAGCTCGGCGAATCAAGCGACACAGAGAGAAAGCAACCAGTTAATTCGCCTCTCTGAAGTGAACCTTCACCTCCTTGACGTCGCTTCTCACAAAAGCCCTCCCCCCAAAGCTCAATACTCCCCCCCCGCCACAAAAAAAACTCACTCACCCTGCAGCCAGAAGTAGAGGTTCCAGAATGCAGTCTGTCGAGAGGACTCCGTTGATTGAGGGAACGCCAGGAATGAGCTCGTTGAAGTCCGGAACCCCCTCGGGCATATCTGCCCCCGAGACTTCCATCAAACCGATGAAACCCAGCAGAGAGAGGAAATTCAGGACTACCCCTGCACGCATTCATCCATTCACATCTTCGTGACAGTGCACTTTGCATGCCCGTGCATACGCACATGTTCTCGCTGAAGTGTGACTGGACGCTCACGCCGAATGCGAACAAGAAAAGGAGTCAAGAGACACAAAGAACCCAGTGCTGGCTGGGATGCGTACACAAACTAACAAGAGGACCTGCAGTGAAAGCCAAACAGGGTGCAGCAAAAAGACGTGATGGAGGAAGAACGACTGACGGATGGCAACGACGTGTGTCTTCTCGTCTTCCTCAGAAGGCACCGAATTGAGTGCAGAGTAGAAAATCACCATCACCTGCAGGCAAACAGGCAGGCAGATAAGTAAAATATCCGATTCAAAAAACGACTTCAATTGCTGCGAAGACGGCAAGTCGACCTTCTTTGTTGTCACTTCACCACGCAGAGAGTCGACTCCTAGATCGACTCGAGGAGTTACCAGACAGACAGACAGACAGACAGACAGACCCCCAGACAGGGGACAGACAGACAGACAGAGAGAGAGACAGACAGACAGACAGACAGACAGACAGAGAGACAGACAGACAGACAGACAGACAGACCCCCAGACAGACAGACAGACAGACAGACAGACAGACAGACCCCCAGATAGACAGACCCCCAGACAGACAGACAGACAGACAGACAGACAGAGAACTCACCGAGATCTGAGAGGACTAGAGAGACCAATGCCAGAAACTGACCGACAGACAGACCAACCTGGAGTCCGAAGAATCCCATCACAGCGTATCCATTCATTTCCATACAGACTTCTTTCATACAGAATAAGAATGAATGCATAGACCGACCGACCGACCTGGAGTCCGAAGAATCCCATCACAGCGTATCCAATTTGAAGACTTATGTGCAGACAACGTTGGCACGCAGCATCGGATGACACGCGGTAGTACCCGACGTCACATTGAGAACACACAGGCTGCACTCCATGGAAGGACAAGATAAACAAAGCATCGACCAATCGTGTGTGCATTTACTTTCACACACAATGAACTAATGATGATTTTACTTTATGAAAGTAAATGCGGACAAGATAAAGAAAGCATCGATTGATCGTCTTAGTGACCACAAAGAAAATTTCAAGATAGATCGATTGCACTGCTCGAAAACAAAAAAGAAAAGAAGCTTGACGAAATGTACTTCAGCAGTTGCATGCATAAACGACAGTGCATGCTTTTACCCTGACCAGTATTTTCCCTCTTCTGCGAGCGAACGGATCTATTGGGATCAGGAAACAAAAGAAAAACGCTCTCCTAAGTCATCTTCGATCTGTGGTCGGGCACTCTTCTAATTCAGTCGAATCCTCTTCCTCTTCTTCAGGAAAATCCATCTTGACGTTGCGAAGAATCGACCTGTCTGTCTGTCTGTCTGTCTGTCTGTCTGCAGATCGACACCTTCAGTCAGCTTCCTTTCTCTATGCGTTGCTTTCCTCTGTGGTCTCTGACAATGCAGCTGACTGACCCCTCTCATTCCTTCCGCACATGTGACGTTTGCCTGCGCAGTTCCGTCCTCCGACTCAGTGAAGACGGTCTCCTCGCAGCTCTGACCGATTGGACACTCCACAATGACCGCTGTCGGGAAGCTCTGGACAATCACGTACCTGCGCGCCCATGAATGCAGATAGATATTCATGTATGTAATACATGCATGCACTCATGAGTTGATTGAAATGAGGAGACACAAGACGAGGGGAGAGGAGAGGAGAGGAGGGAATGTGAAGGTGAGGTTGAAGAGACATGTATACGATGTATGCGAAAATTAATTCAGAAAGAGAAATCGACTTCTTGAGGGCCGCTTACACCACATGCCGTCCTGCATGATCTGAGACCATCTTACCTGGTT
>JAHBMJ010001173.1:35968-65968 GCA_018398765.1 Chromera velia | reverse complement strand
GCCGTCACGGTGACAATCGACTGCCCCGGCAAGAAGTTTGACCCACTGGCTGTACTGTATGAAATCGAAATCTGCAAGCAAAACAGGAAGAGAGACAATATTCAGGGCTCAGGGCAGACGAACCAAAGGTTGGAAGCCTTTCAGAGATTTACTACGCGAATTAGAGAGAGAAGACGCAGAGAAAGAAAGCAAAAAGGAAGGAGCAGAGTGACACTTTCTAGGGACCAACCGAAGCCGGGGAGTCGACGTTATCGAAGACGATGGGTTCGATTGGGTACTCTACAGCGAGGGGGTCGAGGAGTACTTGCTTCCGGTCGATGTCGGGGGGGCAGAGGATGTTGGGGGCCTCCTTGTCTGCGTGAGTGTGGGTTTGTATGATGTTGGGTCATGGAAAGTACGTCAGTCTCGTGAGAAGGATACATCACTTTCATGTCATCTACATGTATACATTCATGCACACAAACAAAACATGCATATCAAAACACTTGCAGACTGATGAACTGCGTGTGCCGATTTTCGTATGTAAAGTCAGAATGACCCTGTAGAGTCACCAAAATAAGACTTTCACAAAATGCTTCTTGAAGTGTTCGGACAATCAAAAGAGAACCACTCCAAGGCTTGCAAGTGGCTGACTATCAGACAGCCAGAGTTTTGGCACAACTGAGAAAAGTAAAAGAAAGAAGACAGGGCAGCAAATCAGCTGAGGAGGGAGGAAAAGTAGTTCCTTGATGAAAGCCATAGAAAATTGCAGGCCCCATACAAATTTCCCGCCCAGATGCTTCCACCCACTCACCGAGAACGTTGACGTTGAACGTGCAAGAGCCTGTGTTTCCCTCCGTGTCGGTGGCTGTGATGGTGACCTCCGTAGTCCCTGCAGGGAACTGACGAGGCACTGCCGGGTAGTTCACCACACTCGCGATACCTCCTGGGTCCTCATAAGATGCCGTCGTGTAAGAAGAGATCTGGACAGCGGCTGAGGAGGGATCTGTGACGGTTTCTACGTCGGGGCACTCGAAGGTGGGTGGGGTTACGTCTGCAGGCAGGAGATGAATTTTGGAAGGAAGCGTATTGAAGTCCTCAGAATATGCTGACGCTTGTATGCTCGTAGAAAGATTCAAAAGTCCTGGGCAGACTGCAGATGCAAACGCAAGCATAGTCAACCCTCCCTTGATCAGGTTGCCTGAAGTGGAGGGTGGTCACGGAGGTCACGGGGCAGGGTTGCATCCACTCCAGATAGTGTTTTTGTTTCTGGGAGAGAGATAAAGAAACCGAAGGGGCAAGATGCATGCAGATATTAAAATTAACTTGATCCTGTCTCTGTCTGACCTTTGCAGTATGGAGGGATGCTGTAGTCGTTCCATCGAGACTCTTTCTTCAGAGGAACAGCAGAACATGTCTTGCCGGTATCACCAACAAGAACCAAGGGCGCCGGGCAAGCGAATGTGACCGAGCTGCAGAGAATGAAAAAGGATCAGCAAATTGCGGCAAGACATGAAACCTACAAAGGGGATTCTCGCACGGAAAATCGGCAATCATTGCATGCACCGAAGTCTTCGTCACAAGTCAAGTATACATTTCCTCGGACGCTTTCAATTTGATCAGCATCCCATGTGCACATGTCGACTCACTCTCCAGTCACCCAGCCGTCTCCGTTGGGGGGAGAGGAGGGGCTCATGGTTCCGTATGTGGGGGCTGCGGGGGCTTCTCCGGAACAGGCGACAGCTGCACGTGTACACATGCAGAGAGAGAATGGCAGGAAGTGACGTAGAGATGTGAGTGAGACAGGCAAAACTGGTCTTGACCATCTGACGCATCACATGTACGACTGTCCTTTGGCGGGCTCGTCGGAATTCTCAAGTCTGACAAGAGCCTCCGAGGAAGGTAATTGTTTGTCTCCCCACTTTCTGCCATGACAGATGCCAAAGGCGCAATGCCATACATGCACCCAAAGAGAAAAAACGATGCATGATGCGACTGACGCTCGCAGCCCGACGTCGCAGAGTCATCCTGCCAAATAGCTTGAGGAGGGTCTGCTCCGTCCACTCCTGAGCACGTGACTGTCTGGCTGCCTGCCTCTAGGTACCCATCGTTGCACCTGCAGACAGACAGAGAAGAGAGGGAGGGAGGGGCAGTCGCTGACAGACTGGAAACACATAAACATGCAGACACACGCACAGAAACAACAGCACAATTTCTTCAGGATCTCATTCTCGTTTGCGATCGTTAGACCCCAAAGAGAGAAAAAGAGAAAAGGATGAAAAGCACAATGCAACCCCAAAGATCCCCAAACAAGCAGTCACTTCCTCAACCACTCACGTGAAGGTGACAGAGTCGAGAGGCTGCCAGAATCCGTTCGGGGGACTGGAGGGCGTCATCGTGCCCCCAACCGGCACACTCGGGGCCCCACCGCTACACTCCACAGCTGCGTGTGCCATTTAGAGTTGTCCATGTGTTGGTCGTAATGAGCTAGGCAAAAAAGACGCGTATGTATGGAAACAATGCATTTAGTATTCCTCCGGTCTGCATGGCAATTTCTTTTTTTCATCTCCTAGTGTATAGAAGAAGATCTAGAAGAAAGGGAAAGACGCTCGCGTTGAACACTCTTTCAGAAAAAGAAAAAGGAGGCCCTCGATTTTCATGCAGTGCAGGAATAGGCATCCACTCTGCAGAAAGTCAACCCAAAGCAAACATCACCTATTCAATTTCCTCCACAAATCCAGACAGACGACTTGAAGATCCATGCCCGCATGCAGACAACTGAATTGCCATTGCACCTCTCGATCCTCACCTGTGCAGGATGCAGAGGAAGCAGGGAAGCTGGCGGTCAGTTGGGTCACGGCTTCACACTTGATGGTGGCGGCCCCTCCCCCGGTATCAGGGGAGAAACCGGGAGGGCAACGGAAGGTGACCTGCAGGAAGGGAATCATTCGATGATCGATCGAGGCACAATGAGAGCTAGTATGAAATGGTACACGGGACCGGAAAGTAAATTGGGCGACAGAGAAGGATTCAACCCTGTCAAGAGATCTATCTGGAGAATACCATGAACAGTCTCCCACGTATGCCCAACTCCACCCCCCCACCTCTGCCCCGGTCGTCGCCACCAGCGCAGGGTTCGTGTACTCCAGCCAGCCGGGATAGGGAATGCTCGGCATGTTGGCACACAGAACAGCTGCATGGATGGATGGATCATCAGATCATTCATGCATGCATGCATGCACACATTTTGGTGAAAGTCATTGAAAGCAAAGAGGCAAAAGAAGTGGAAAAGAGAGACACGCAGTCTACATGTGGCGCTTCATGTGCACGCAGACGAGTGAGGGAGCTAGAAGTGCAGCAAAAACAAACGAGGACGAGCACACGATCAGTCTCTGCATGTCAGAATGACAGTCGCTCTGAACCCACCCACCATCACAGAAAGTGCCGTCCTCCATACATTTATTTTCATCCCAGCGGAATTCTTTTTTGGTATGAAAACAAATGATGCATGAACCCACCCACCATCACAGAAGGTGCCGTCCTCCATAATGTCGTCGAATCCCAGCAGACATTTGCAGACGAACGACCCGGCAGTGTCCACGCAGGTTGCCGTCCTCTCGATACCCCCAGTCGTGTGGTCGAATCTGCGAACTCGAAGAGATCGACGGATGTGTCCAGTGTTTCATATACAGAACAAAAGCAATAGCAAACGAAAAAGTTCATTTCATTTACTCGTCTTGCGCACGGAGAGAAAAAAACTGTTACAATGCGTGTTCCGTTCATTGCAATGAGAAAATACAGCAGAGTCATTCGAAACCCAACGAAGCAAAAGAATGCTCGCCATACCCTACGCACATCGCGACTTGGAAAGGGTCTGTTTGGTAGTTCCGTCTCTCATCCTTTTTGTTTCTCTTGCAACTAACACCCGTGGAAGGACGGGGGGAAAGAGGGCCCCTGCAGTCGCGGCTGACCGAATGCTGCAGCCGTGGAGCTCCATCGAACATTCGTCTCGGTCTGCACACACACACACACACACACACACACACACTCAACCATGGACTCAGTCAATCAGTCAGTCACGCAAACTGGCAGGCAGCATGGTCAGAAGAAGAGAGACCATGCATGCATGCGGCCATTCACGGGGGATATGTGCATCTGCAGAGATTCTCCTCGCATGCACAGGGGTCCAACTCAGGCATGCATTTTTTCAAGCGTTCATTTTCCTCTCGTTCCTTCCTCCTTTGCGTTCTCGCTCTGACTTCGTTCTCTTTCTCCTACGAGTTCTCGCTCCCCAGCGTGCATCTTTCTTTCCGTCCATCCTGGCCTGCATGCTCCCTCTGCATGTGTGCACGCACGAGGCTTCCTTGCAAAGGAAAACAGCCCCATGCAGTTGATGGATGGATACTCAAAGGAAAGCAAACCCACCGCAGATGTCATCACTGCCCAGAGTGAAATTCATCTGGCATGCACAGTCCACAGAGACGTCAACCTGCACAGTCCCCCCTGTGCCTGCTGCCCGGATGTTGTAGAATTCCCCCGGAAGACCCTGCAGCGAAGAAACCAAGAGAAAACACAAGAGCAACGAAAAGAATAAGGAGCTGCCCTCTGCACACATCCCGCCAGGAAGAGACAAATCTCTGCTGAAGACACCCAAACGCAGACACAAACTTCACAGTTGTCGCGCACTTCCCCAACTGCACTTCTCCATGCAGTACGTCGTCCATCTGCCCCCCACTCCACTCACCACCATCTCGATCGTCGAGGCTAGAGGATTCGACGCACACGTCGGGTCGTCTGTTGCGTTTCCCCTGCAGACACATAGACAGACACGCACTGCAGTAGTGAGTGCTTTGCAGTGAACAGAAATGACATGCAGAAAACACAGAGTGATGGTTGTCGACAGTGCAGAAGAGAGGCCATTCCACAAGCCCAAAATTAAACCCTCTGCTGACAGAAGGACTGATTGCATCCTGATTTTACTTTGAGTCTGGTCCTCCTGGCACATCTGGCAACGTCGAACGAAAGAAGCCAGAGGAACGGCTGACCAGCAGGTGTCGTTTGCGAGGTTGCTCACAGAAATGCCTGTGTCTTGCGTAGTGACCGAGTTGCAGGTCGTCGCATTGAAAGTTTTGTTCGGCAGCAACTGAACGCCTACCTGCAGCCCAGAGCAAATATGCAGCACATATGTACATGCTTTCGCCCACATGAAAAAAGGAAAATGTCTGGCACTTCCATCCATGCCAAGACGTACGGCTTCGACTCTCTTTCTTCCCTTTGCAGATCCGGCCGGCTGTCCACATGACTTCATTTCATCAGCAGCTGCGCGACGGACCGACGGACCGACCAACCGACCAAGAAAGGGTCTGGCACGTTCAACCTGAGGACGGAGGCCTGAGAGGACGTCTCGAAGAGGCAAACGTCGGGGGGGACTCCGTTCACAACCGTCCTGCATGCATGCATAGAGGCAGGCAGGCAGGAATGCAGGAGTGGGGGGAGACGGGGAGGGAGGGAGGAGAGTGTTCCTTCGGAGATGTCTGTGCAGGGCTACTCCGTGACGCATAAATGCTTGAGCAGGGCAAGTGACCGGTCAAGCTCGGAATCTAGCTTGCAAAACGCTGACTGACTGACCTTTGAAAGGCGGTAGAACTTCCACAGGGCACATGGAGACTCTCAATGCAGAAGACACCGCTCCCCCCGAAACCTGAGTTGCACGTACAGTAGAAACTCCCTGCTGTGTTCGTGCACCCCGCTTGCACGTCGCAGTTGTGAGTCGCGTTGGAGCACTCGTTCTGGTCTGCAGAAGACATTGTCAAATAAATGAATGACTCTCGATGGAGAAACAGCTTTCATCTTCAGCCCGTACATTACCTCTTACCTCTTCATGCATCGACTCAGAGAGACTGAGCGACCATCTGTCGACCATCTATCTGTCTGTCAACCTCAGCTCTTTCTTATCACGACGCCAGCAAATCCACCCAGCCTGGTTTGTTTGACGGAGCTTTTCAATTCGCTTCTCTGTGTCCTCAAGATTGCTAGGTGAGGGCACCACATATTCGTAAAAGAAACCAACGGGCAGACAGACCGACAAAGACTGCAGCTGAGCATGCGGATTTCCAAGACTGAGTGAAGCAGTAAGGAGAGAGAGACCCACGTACCGAAACACGAGGCCCCGTTGTCATTTGTCCCATACCCTTGTGGGCAGGAACAGTCAAACGAGCCGTAGGTGTTGTTGCAAGTGGCGGAAGCATCGCAATTGTCCAGATCCAGTTGGCATTCGTCGCTATCTGCAAATGAACAGATGCAAATAAACGAAAGGATGGGAATTAAAATAGATGGATTAGAATGCGATTGGGTGTTCCAAGACACTTTCGCATGATCTTCCTTGTGTTGATGCAGTTGGTCTGTATCAGCCACCATTCTCCATCAACTTCAGTCATGAATCAACGCAATTCCTTCCTTCCTTCCTTCCTTCCTTCTGTCTTTCGATCAATTGCTTACCTGCGCAGAAGGTTCCGGGTCCGAAGAGCCCGGAGTTGCAGGAACAGTGGAAGGAGCCCCAGGTGTCGTTGCAGGTGGCGTTGAGGTCGCAGTCATCGATCATCAAAATGCACTCGTCGATATCTGCAATCAATCAAATCAAGCGGCCAGACCGATTGCAGGAAGATCGGCAATTTTGAAACAAACCTCCCATGCACTGGCCTTACGTAAGGTCGCCGCACTAGTTGAGAAACTTACAAGAAATCAGGAAGGAAAGAACAGCCCCCCCCCACAGAGAGAGAGGCAGCTAGAGCAGAACATCAATTCAATAGACAGACAGACGCACTTGTGCACTCGGTTCCATTCGGCAGCCCCGCAACGATTCCCGTGTCGTTGAATCCAATCTTGCACGCGCACACGAAGGACCCGTTTGTGTTTGTGCAGTCGGCCCCGACGTGGCAGTTGCCGATGGACAGCTGACACTCGTCGAAGTCTGCAGGAGAGTGCAGAAGTAAAAGACTCTCTCACTCATTCATTTGATGAGTCAGTCAGTCAGTCAGTTAGCTAGTGGGTCAGTCAGCCACTCTATGAACTTGTCAAACTCTCCGTGACGGATCGCTCCAAGGTGTTTGCAAGTGCATGCCATCTTTGCCATTCTGCATACTTTCATTCTGGGCCTCCATCCTGTGTGCATGTACTGTGGAGGCACGAATGGTTTCGTCACCTGAAGGTGTTTCCTTACTCACGTACTCTGTGTGAGGTACGTCATGAAGAAAATCGAGGGAGCTCACGTGCAAAACCTGGCCCTGTCTGCCTCTTTGTCTCAGACTGTCTGTCTGTCTCGTCACTCTTTCTCTTTTCTTCCCCTGCCGTTAGTGCCCCCCCTCCCCTTTAAGGCAGAACCAGGCGGGGGCCTGGCGGCTGACCATCGCAGTCCACTCCGGTGCCATTGAACCCCATGTTGCAGGAGCACACGAAGCTTCCCACAGTGTTGTTACACGCCGCATTCACGTGGCAGTTGTCCGTTCCCAGATTGCATTCGTGGGAATCTGCGGACAAACGAAACTAAGCATGTATCTACCTCAAGAAGGCGTCGCACTTGCATGATGAGATCGATCACGGTCTAGTCAATCCAGTTGCTTAGTGAGTGCAGCTATGCCATTATTCTTATTATTATCATTATTATCATCATGCACAAAAAGAGGGACCAGAAGGTCCTTTTTGCTTTTTCCTCATTCTGAAACAGGAAAAGTAAGTAGCAAAGCAGGCAGACCGGCAGAGGGGCACATCCATGCAAACGTTTAAGGACAGCAAAAGCAAACTGCATGGCCAACCCACCTTCGCACAAGGTTCCATTGCCCTGATATCCAGAGTTGCACGGGCAGATGAAGGACCCGATCACATTCTGACACGTCGCGTTGACGTGACAGTCGTCCGTCGAAAGGACACACTCGTCCACGTCTGCGCGCAAGTACATCATGCAGAGAGAGAGACAGAGACTTGGATGCAGACATGCAGGTCAAATGCTCATAAAGAGAAAGAAGAATCTCGCGACTCGACGACAAGAGAAGTCAGCCATTGTGGAGGGGCAAATGGTCATGCAGACGTGCGAAACGATACGACACTTTCCAGCGACAAAGTGAACAAGAACCTAGTCCTCAAAAACGGAAAGGGGCGTGAACCTACCTAAGCAATTTCCAATGAGGCCGGTCCCGTTGAAGCCATCGCTGCACGAACAGGTGAAGCTGCTGACTGTGTTGTTGCAGGTGGCGTTGAAGTCACAATTGTGCAACGTCGGGGAACTTGCACACTCGTCGATGTCTGCATAATCGACTCCATAGACGAAGCAAACACGTCATGATCGAGACTCTCGGTGAGACATTCGGCCAACGAGAAGAAGCAGACCCCATGCAGATGCAAAACGTGAACAGGCGTTCTTGAAGACAATTGAGCGGAAGAACGAACGAAGATTCAGACTGAATGACGGGATGGGAGAATGAATGCCACTCAATATGACAGGCATGCTGCAAGTCTGCTCCTCCAAGAGATAAAGCACATGGATGGCAGGCTCTTTTCTTGCAGGCTGACCTGTGCACACAGTCCCATTTCCATCGTATCCAAGGTTGCACGTGCAGGCGAAGGACCCGTTTGTGTTTGAACACGAAGCTTCAAGGTCACAGTCGTGCACTCCTGCCGAACACTCGTCGAGTTCTGCACGAAAGGGATCCGAGTCAAAGAAATTGGATGGAGTGGACAATACAGTTGCAGGCGTGTGGAGAGTCTGATTGTTACTCAGAAGATCCGCAGGACGCTTGAGGGAGGCGCGCGCAGAGGGATGGTTGCATGCACAGGTTCGTGGAAATTCAATCAGAGAACAATTAAGCCCAAAGGAAGGGTCTTGGCAGATAGATGCATGAGAAACCTCTGACTGAAATGAATTCAGGGATCGTTGAGGTCTTTTTTTGAAAGCTTTGTTTCTGCATGGGGGAGCAAGTCTAAAAACAGGGAGGGAGAGTGAGGCCTTCACAAGCAATAGATGCGTCCTTGCGTGCGTCAATGTAAAAACAGGGAGGGAGAGTTAGGCCTTCACAAGCAATATGGCCTTTCGTCTCCTTCGATCATTCTATTCTTCGATCGGTCTCTGAAATCATCCATGCATCATGCACGCATGGAAGCATCGAGGGAGGCCATGCGGGGCCGGGCCTGCATGCATGCCTCTTCACAAAGAGCCATTCCGACCTGTAATGGATTCTGCAAGGAGGTAAGCATGCTCTCCGCTTGCAAACCATGCAGCTTCGTTTTGAATTCTTCGGACAAGAAAGCGGAAGAACCTGAAGGGCCCTGCGCGAACGGCTGCCGGCCAAGTCTTTTGCTCTGCTGTGTCCCAATTGGTCACGTCACTGAAGGAGTGGAGCGTGGTCCATGGACCGTCTGTGCGGTTGGCCCCTGACACGTTCATGGCAGAGGGAGCCTGACTCTCGCAGCAGTCGTCCCGTGCTGTCCATGCATAGCCTGCCAGTGTGATGTAACAGGGTGTGCGGAGAATAATTTGGAAGTCAGACTCGTTGACTGTGCTCAAACCTGCGACGTGGTGTGAAACGCTTTCTTTGGAATGAAAGGGAAACCCCTCTATGCTTCCATCAAAAAGAGAAGAAGGGACGCATTCGTTAGGGTCCACCTCCTTGACCAGTCCGGGATTATAGTACCAATCGTTTGGTGCGAACACCCGATACTCTCCTGGGCATACGGGCCCAAAGTAGTCTTTGAAGATTGTCACGTGACCACCAAAGAGAGTGACGTTGTCCTTCGTCCATGTGAAGTTCACCTGGTCACCTCTGCCAATGTCCGCAGGAGGGACGCGAATGCCGCACGCCACCCCGTCTCCATCCAACCCGGCGTTGCAGGTGCACGTGAAGCTGCCGTTGGTGTTGGTACACGCGGCTTGAAGGTGGCAGTTGTGGACTCCGGCCAGACACTCATCGTACTCTGCACATGACATCAGAAAGACAGAGGGTTGATTCGGAATCTAATGCAGTCAGACAGAAAAGAACCATGCAGGAAGGAAGAAGCAACACAACAGACCGGCACACTTGTATTAATAATTAAGGGACGGAGGTCCAGACTTGAAGCCCCCGGACCGAAAAGGGTTCGAGGAGGGATTCAATCAGTTCTCTCTCACTCAAACAGAAGATTTAGAGATCTTTCCACTTCGTTTACTCATGAAAATGATGACCATACGCTCTGTCAAGATTCTTGGGCAGCCGGCAGGCAGGCAGGCAGGCAGGCAGGCAGAATGTGTGTGAGGAGAGAGCCCACCTGAGACAGCAGCGCCGTAGAGGAACGCCTGTGCTCCCCCAGTCCACCCCGCAGTGTCCTGATTGACCCTCCTGATGGTGAATCGGAAGAACCTGAAGGGTCCAATCTCAGCGGGCGGACGGAAGATCTTCAGTTCCCCCAGCTCCCAGTCTGTCACGTTGGTGTACGAATGGAGAGTCGTCCAGGGACCGTCCGTACTGTTCGCACCAGAGACGTTCATTGCAGACGGGAGCTGTCCAACGCAGCAGTCACTGCGGCCCTGCCACGCGTAGCTGGCTACAGTGACGTAGCAGGGAGTGCCGAGGATCATGTGGATGGCAGATTCGTTGGCTGACGTCAAGCCGGCAACGTTGTTCTGGAGGGTCACCCAGGGGTTTCCATCTGTGCTTCCATCGAAAAGCGAAGAAGGGAGAAACTCGGAAGGGAGCACGGTCGTGTTCCCAGGATTAGACCACCAATTTTCTGCTGAAAAGACGCGATACTCTCCTGGGCACACGTGGCCTCCGTATTTTTTGTAGATGGTCACAAACCCGTTGTAGGGATTGTCATCGTCCTTTGTCCATGTGAATCCCGACTCGTCGCCTCTTCCAATGTCGACAGGGGGAACGCGGAAACCGCAAGCCACGCCGTCTCCATCCAGACCCGCGTTGCAGCTACAGGCAAAACTCCCATTTGTGTTCGTGCACGTCGCTCTATGGTCACAGTTGTGGATTCCGGTCGCGCACTCATCCAACTCTGCACGCAGGTATTTGAATCCAGATGCAGCACGGGTTGACATGCAACAACAAAATTGACTGACCACCTCCCACAAAAAGATGGAAAAATTCATCATCCCGATCTCCTACATGTGAGAGGATCACTTACAGGAAAAAAAATGGAGAAGAGGAGAAGACAGCTCTTTTGGTGGACAGACAGAAAAAATGATCACATGCGTCACCAATCGATCGAAAGAGAGCGATCTCACTCCGCACCATGAAAACAAAATGCGGCAAGATCGACACTACTGACCGGTCACAGAGGTGGCATACAGCAGCGCAAACTCTCCAGAGGCAAGACTTGGAGTTGCATAGTTGCTTCTTCTGACAGTGAAGCGGAAGAATTTGAAGGGTCCTCCTGTACGAAGGTCCACTGGCCATGTCTTCACCTCCCCGAGGCTCCAATCAGTGACATCACTGAACGAGTGGAGGATCGTCCACGGCCCCGCTGTACTGTTCGCGGCCGACAGATTCAAGGCGGAGGGAGTTTGCCATAATCCATCGTCACTACGAGCTGCCCAAGCATACCCTGCCAGTGTGAGGTAACAGGGGGTGCCGAGAATGACGGAGAAATCGGATTCGGTTGCCATAGAAAGGCCCGATACCAAAGCGGCTGTTGCCCATCCGTTGCCACCGAAATTCGAGTCAAAGAGGGAGGAGGGAGCCCACTCACTGGCTGACACGTTTGCAAACCCACTGTTACTGTGCCAATCTTCAGAAGAGTACGCGCGATACTCTCCTGGGCACACGGCGCCTCCATAGTTGTAATAGATTGTCGCGAAGCCGTTGTGCAGGTTCACGAGGTCCTTGGTCCACGTGAATACAGACGTGTCCCCTCTGCCGATGTCAGAGGGGGGAACCTGAATCCCGCACGCCACCCCGTCTCCATCCAACCCGGCGTTGCAGGTGCACGTGAAGCTCCCATTTGTGTCGGCACATGTGGCTCGGGGGTCGCAGTTGTGGACTCCCGCGGCGCACTCGTCGAGTTCTGTAGACCATCATTGACATCACCATACAGAAGTGTTCAGTATGTTAGTCGACTCCATTCATTCAATGAAAGAATTAACGTGAATTTCATTCCTTCACAATTTCAGGGCTTCTCCCTCCGTCGAGAGCGCACATGCAGATGCAAAGCACCAAAGACAAGGAGGGATACCAAATCTGCAGGAGGGAGACTTGCTTGACTGACCCGTCATTGCGGTGGCATACAGCAGCGCAAAGTCGCCGGCGGCATGGTTGGGAGTCGCATAATTGATCCTCCTGACGGTGAAGCGAAAGAACTTGAAGGGTCCTCCTGTGCGAACGTCCACTGGCCAGGTCTTCACCTCCCCCATAGCCCACTCAGGACTGACGCTATCGAAAGAGTGGAGAGTTGTCCATGGGCCGTCTGTGCTGTTGGCAGCAGAGAAATTCATCGCGGTGGGGTTTTGGTAGAATGCAAGGTCATCGCGTCCTGCCCAAGCATACCCCGCCAGTGTGAGGTAACAAGGGGTGCCGAGAATGATTGAGATGTCCGATTCGGTTGCCGTGGAGAGGCCCGAAGCCGCCACCCCGGCAGCTGTTGCCCAAGGTGAATGGCCAAAATTTGAGTCGAAGAGGGAAGAAGGAAGATGCTCGGTTGGCATAACAGTTTCATTCCCACTGTTACTGTACCAATCTTCAGAAGAGTACGCGCGATACTCTCCTGGGCACACGGCGCCCCCGTAGTTTGTGTAGATCGTCGCCAGTCCATTGTACAGTTTCTTCGTATCCTTGGTCCAAGTGAATACAGACTGGTCCCCTCTGCCGATGTCAGAGGGGGGAACCTGAATGCCGCATGCCACTCCGTCTCCATCCAACCCGGCGTTGCAGGTACAGGCAAAACTCCCGTTGGTGTTGGCACATGTGGCTTGGAAGTCGCAGTTGTGGACTCCGGCGGCGCACTCGTCGAGATCTGCATCGGAGCACATGCACACGAATGTGCTTTTGTCTTTCGAGGCAAGGCTTTGAGAGAGGACTTGTTTTTCGAGGCATGGCTTTGAGAGAGAACTCAATTGGGAGACTCAAGAACATCCATGCAAGAAATGTGAGTAAATTGCATGGGATCAGATGAGCAGCTCAATTTGTTCGACAAAAAGACAAAAGACGCCTCAAAGAGGGAGAACCAATTAGATGTGATTTCCTTCCAAACACTCGTGGGAGAAAAATCACCTGAGTCAAATTATTGAGAGGAAAAAAAAAAAAAACTTTGAAAACTCTCTTACAGAGAAGAAGAAAGCAGAAGCTGCAGCAAAATCATTCTCTGCAAAGGTTGTACGCCCACTGACCGGTCACGGCGGTCGCATAGAGCAGTGCAGCCTGTCCTGCCACGTGATTCGGGTTTGCTTGATTGATTCTTCGTGTGGTGAACCGGAAGAACTTGAAAGGCCCTGTTTGGACATCTGCACGCCACGTCTTGACTTCAAGCAAACTCCAGTCAGTCACGTCACTGAAGGAATGGAGGGTCGTCCACGGGCCGTCTGTGCTGTTGGCCCCTGACACATTCATTGCAGACGGACTTTGGCTTATGCAACACAAACTTCGTGCCTGCCAAGCGTACCCTGCCACAGTGACGTAGCAGGGAATGCCAAGAATAATGCTCACAGCTGACTCACTGGCAGACGAAAGTCCTGCACCCACTGTGGTGGCTGTTGCCCACCCATGACCCCCCGCTGCGCTTGCATCAAACAAATCTGACGGACCGTACTCCCACAGATTCAGAGTCTCGTTGCCGCTGTTTCTGTACCAATCCACCTCAGAGTACACCCGATACTCTCCTGGGCACACTGCGCCCCCGTAATTCTTGTACACGGTTGCAAGGCCGTTATGGGGATTTCTCATGTCTTTCGTCCACGTATTTAAGTCAAAGTCCCCTCTGCCGATGTCAGAAGGGGGGACTTGAATGCCGCACACCAAGCCATCACCTGCGAGGCCGACGTTACAACTGCATGTGAAGCTCCCGTTAGTGTTCGTGCAAGTTGCTAGAGCGTCGCAGTTGTGCACCCCGGCAGCACACTCATCCAACTCTGCAGAAAAGAGAACACACATGCAGATAGTGAAGTGACGTCACTGCATTTTGTTCATCGATATAGTCATACAGACACACAAGGAGAAAATCCACAGCAAAGTGCATAGAACTTATTCTCTATGATCTAGCGAGAAACAAAAATACAAAACGGACCAACCTGTGACGGATGCAGCGAAAAGTATCGCTTGATCTCCACTTGCCCACGTGGAAGAAGTGTGTTGTACTTTTCTGACGGTGAAACGGAAGAATCTGAACGGCCCCGTTACCACATCCGCTGTCCAAGTCTTCACCTCCCCCAAATCCCAATCGAGGACACCTGTGAAAGAGTGTAGTATGGTCCACGGGCCGTCTGTGGTGTTGGACCCCGAAACGTTCATGGCAGAGGGATTCTGATATTCACAGCAGTCCTCTCGCGATTGCCATGAATATCCGGCAAGAGTAATGTAGCAGGGCGTACCCAGGATCACATGCTCTGCCGACTCATCAGGCCCCGACATGTTGGCGACAAACGGGGCAGACGTCCAGGGTATTCCTTCTGTACTTCTGTCAAAGAGAGAAGACGGCAGTCCCTCATTGTATACAGAGGTGTTGCCCGTGTTGCCCCACCAATCCTCTGCGTACACTCGATACTCTCCGGGGCACACGGCGCCCCCGTAGTCTTTGAAGATTGTCAGAAAGCCCTTGTAGAGGACCTTCTCGTCCTTGGTCCAGGTGAACGAAGCTTGGTCGCCCCGACCGATGTCAAGCGGGGGCACAGGAACCCCACACACTGAAACGCCATCCCCCCCGTAGCCGGTGTTGCACGTACAGGCGAAGCTGCCTGGAGTGTTTGTGCATGTCGCCAAGGCGTGGCAGTTGTCGACCGCGGCCGCGCACTCGTCCAGCTCTGCATGACATTGTATGAATGCAGGAAGACGTACATGCATGCATGCATGCATGAACGAAGTCAACTAAGGGCATCAATCGGCTCTTGCTTGCACGTTGAGCACAATTCAGAAAAAATGGAAGGAAGGAATGAGATGCATGAGGACAGACAGAAGCATCCGAAGACAAGTGCGGGTGGGAACTCAAGACACATGGATACACACAGATGATGCACATTAATACATACACTGATGCAGAGAGACGCAGAGGAAGAGAGAGAGAGGACAGGAGCAACCTACCTGTGAGAGCAGATCCGTAAAGGATGGCTTCCTGGAAACTGGCCGCAGCATCAGCGACATAGTTTGTCCTTCTGACAGTGAAGCGAAAGAATCTGAAGGGCCCGACGCGCACATCCACGTCCCAATTTTTCGTCTCTCCGACCGTCCAGTCACTCACGTTTTCGAAAGAGTGGAGAATCGTCCAGGGGCCGTCTGTGCTGTTCGACCCCGACACATTCATGGCAGAGGGCGCTTGAGCCTCACAGCAATCCGTCCGGCACTTCACCGCATACGAATCTAGGAGGATGTAACAGGGGGTCCCAAGGATCAGGTGAATTGCCGATTCGTATGCAGCATTCAGACTTGCAACCGCAACGTTTTGGTGGGAGTGCCATCCAAGTCCTGTGTCATCTGCATCGAAGAGAGAAGAGGGCATGCCTTCCCCCTCAACCACCGATGTGTTCTTCGGGTCCAACCACCAGCTCTCAGAGGAAAACACCCGATACTCCCCTGAACACAGGGCTCCCGAGTAGTTCTTGTAGACAGTCAGGACGTTGTTATACAGGTTTTCATCGTCCTTTGCCCAAGTAAAGGTCTTTGAGTTTCCACTGCCTATGTCAGAAGGAGGAATCCGGTAGCCGCACAATGAGACGCCGTCACCCTCCATGCCTGTCTGGCACGAGCAAATGAAACTCTGAAAGGAGTCTGCGCAAGTCGCCAGACGGTGGCAGTTGTGAGTGCCTAGAGAACATTCATCCTCACCTGCAGGCCCAAGGGCATTCATTCATTCATTCATCCATCCATCCATTCATCCACTCATTCATTCATTCATTCATTCATTCATCCATCCATCCATCCATCCATCCATCCATTCATCCACTCATTCATTCATTCATTCATCCATCCATCCATTCATCCACTCATTCATTCATTCATTCATTCATTCATCCATTCATCCACTCATTCATTCATTCATCGCTTCATTCATTCATGTACCTCAGGTTGAAGTGATGGAGTCCGTATATCATCTTCCCTCCCTCCATTCTCTGCCTCTGTCTGCCTCCTCGAGGCTGAATGCATCCTCTGGCTGTGCTCCTGGCAGTGGCATTGATGAAACCACAGCTTCAAGAGCCAACAACAGGATCTGGTGGATGCAGTGCCCTCCAAAGAGAAGGCAAAAAATAAAGACCATGCAAGACGATGAACTCCCGAATTCATTCTTCCGTACTACTAGCAAGGGAATTGAAAGCAAAAACACAGTGAGCTTCCTTTCACTGTACATCATAAATTCTTGAAAGAAAACGCAGAAAGAATGAAGGGACTCACCCGCTCCAGAAGGGGAGGAGAGCAGGTAGGCAAAGTCACTTGAGAGCGATCCCCCCCCTGAGGCGTCCACCCTCCTCCTGAATAGAAATCGGAAAAACCGAAACGGCCCGGCGAGCGAGTCAACAGACCAAATCCGCTCAGAACGCAACTGGGTGTCGACAGAGCCGGAGAAGGAGTGCAAATCGACCCATGGGCCGCTGGTGTTTTGCGCCCCCGACAAAACTGCCGAAGATGTGAATTCAGACTCGCAACAGTCATCCCGGCCTGCAAGCACCCACCCCGCAGCAACGACATCGCAGGGCACTTCCAGAATGAGGTGTGTCGCCGCATCGGGACCGTTCAAACTGCCTGCAGTGGCCTGCCAAGGAAAGCCCTCCCACGAAGCGTCGAACAGACTCGAGGGAAGGTGCTCCATGACAGCGTCGAGGCTCCCATCCCCAGTACCTGGGTTAAAGAGCCAAGTCTGCGCAGAGTAGACACGGTACTGGCCAGGGCATTCTGCCCCAGAGTAATTTTTCCACATGGTCACCTCTCCCCCAAACAGTTGGCTGGTGTCCTTTGTCCAAGTGAAGTTCAAGTTATCTCCTCTGCCGATGTCATTTGGGGGAATTTGAATGCCGCACACCACGCCGTCACCTGCGAGGCCTGAGTTGCACATGCACGTGAAGCTGCCGTTCGTGTTGGTGCACTCAGCGAAGGCATCACAATTGTGAAACCCTTCAGCACACTCGTCCAGCTCTGCAACCGTGAAGGGGAACGAAGTGAGCAAGCATATTTTGATATTCGAAGAAAATCCAAACCAATACTTTCGTTCCTGAATGAAAGAGACAAAATTCAAACCAAAGGGCCTGTACAGCCATGTGAAAGATGCGTGATGCAGAACATTTGTGCCAAGAGCTTAATTACACGCGTTTTCTGTATGAAAATATACACATGTGCCAAGAGATTAATTACACACAATTGAACGAACGCCTCGGATTGCAGCTTCAAACAATCAGCAACAAGCTGAGTAATTTTCTCTTTCTGAAGGCAACTGAGATTGAGTCAAGAGGAAAGGCAATGTTGCGATGAAAAACCCAGACCGTCTGCCTCTTACACTTCCTGAGCTATGCTTGAGGCCACAAAAGGGTCGATAAGTGGAAATCTTTTTATTGATTTCACAACCACTGGTCATCTCTGTCTTCCTTTCTGGCTGACCGACCCGTGATGGATGCCGCATACAAATGTGCTTGAGTTCCGCTGGCGTAGTTTGCCGAGGTGTGCTGTATCCTTCTGATCATGAACCGGAAAAAGTTGAAAGGACCCGGAGGTCGAACGTCGGCAGGCCAAGTCCTTTTCTCCCCCGTCTCCCATGTGGTCACGCCGCTGAACGACTGGAGCGTCGTCCACGGCCCAGCAGTGCTGTTGGCCCCAGAGACATTCATTGCGGACGGGTTTTGGGTCTCTGTACTTGCTTGAAGCCTCGCCTGCCACTGGTACCCCGCCATGGTGATAAAGCAGGGGGTTTGTAGAATGACTTGAAAGTCAGACTCCGTTGCTGTTGTTGTACCAGCGACGAGTAAGCCATTAGGAACATGGAATGGCCAACCGTCTGAGCTGCCATCGAAGAGAGAAGAGGGCATGTGCTCATTCGCTGTGAACGAAGTCGTCACCCCCTGGTCGTCCCACCACCCGTTTGGTGCGTAGACCCTGTACGTGCCGGGGCAGACAGCACCGCTGTAGTTCTTTGTGAACGTCACATGACCTCCAAAAAGGACGTCAACGTCTTTCGACCAGGTGAAGTCAGCTTGGTCTCCCCTCCCGATGTCTGCAGGAGGGACCCTCAACCCACACGCCACCCCGTCTCCATCCAACCCGGCGTTGCAGGTGCACGTGAAGCTCCCGTTGGTGTTGGCACATGTAGCCTGAGGGTCGCAATTATGGACTCCCGCGGCGCACTCATCGAGTTCTGCACAAAGCAACGGAAATGCTACAGAATCAGACATGTGTGCAAAAGCTCTGCAAATCGGTTGCTAATTGCAATTGTGCCGCGTGCCTTTCGGCTCTGGGACTGAACCTCATTGTGGAGAAAAGCGGGAAAGGGCCCGTGATGCTGAAAGGGGTAGCTACGCAGGTAGGTGAGAGGAGGTTCTCGGCATTCACATATATCAGACTGGAGAGGTCCTCGGATCAGTTGCGAAACCTTCTGAATGGATTCCTTCCAAGCGAAGTGAAGCAACGAAGCAGCTCAAAGAATCGACCAACCACTCTACAGATTTACGTGTTCGATTGGACGGAACGTTACAGAGAAATGAGTAGTGCAACAGTGATCGAAGCAGCTGACTGACCGGTGACGGCAGCTGCGTACAGTATTGCTTGCTGTCCGCTCGCGTAGCCGAACCCCGTGGTGCTCGCCTGCACTCTGCGCACAGTGAAGCGGAAGAACCTGAAGGGCCCCACACGAATATCTGCAGGCCAGATTTTCATCTCCCCGGGATCCCAGTTGGAAACTCCACTGAACGAGTGGAGGGTCGTCCAGGGACCGTCTGTGCTGTTGGCCCCCGACACGTTCATGGCAGAGGGAGCCTGGGACTCACAGCAGTCAGATCGCATTTGCCAGGCATACCCCGCGAGGGTAATGTAGCAGGGGGTCTGCAGATATACGTGCGTCTCTGTTTCCGTTGATCGTGTCAGACCTGCAACGTTCTGAGCATTTGTGTGCCACATCCCTAGGTAGGTGTTGTCATCATTCCCGTCGAACAAAGCAGACGGAAGCCACTCTTGCGAAGTTGGTGACGCTGCTGTTGTGTACCAGTACCACTGGGTGGAGGCAAAAGCGCGATACTCTCCTGGGCACACCTCCCCTCCATAGTCTTTGTAGATGGTGTACAGACTCTTGAACAGATTCTTCGTGTCCTTCGTCCAAGTGAACGTTGTCGGGTCGCCCCGTCCGATGTCTGAGGGTGGGACTCTTAACCCACAGGCAACTCCGTCTCCATCCAACCCGGCGTTGCAGGTGCACGTGAAGCTCCCGTTGGTATTGGCACATGTGGCTTGGGGGTCGCAGTTGTGGACTCCGGCGGCGCACTCGTCGAGCTCTGCAAGGAAGCACATATTGGGAAGCGGATCCGGCCTGTAGCATTTACTGTTCTTTTCTTTGCGCTTGGAACCTCATGCCTCATTGTTGCGAGACGGTCTGGAGAAAAGAATGCACGCTGACAGAAACTGTCGATCAGCACAAGCAGTCCGGCGAGGAAATGAGAAAGAAATAGAATGAACCGAGTTACTCACTCAAACTGCTTAAGAGAGAGAGAGAGAGAGAGAGAGAGAGAGAGAGACAGAAGCCGCCCTCCAAAATAAGGCAGTGCCCCCAGCTGGAAGTTCAAACAAACAAACAAACAAACAAACAAACAAACAAAAGTCATGCAGAGAACGCGAAATGGACTTGCAGCAAAAGATCTGCAAGCCAAAAGGTGGTCCTCACCTGTCGCAGCAGCTGCATAGAGGTAGGCGTGACCTATAGAATACCAACTCGCTCCGCTGTTCTGAATTCTTCTCGCAAGGAAGCGAAAGAACCTGAAGGGCCCCACACGGATGTCTGCAGGCCAGATCTTCTGCTCATGGTCGTCCCAGTTGGTGACGTCACTGAACGAGTGGAGCGTCGTCCATGGACCGTCTGTGCTGTTCGATCCTGAGACGTTCATCGAGGATGGGTTTTGGTACGCAAAAGTTGTAGAATCAGTACGAGCCTGAATTGAATACCCGGCCAATATGATGTAGCAAGGGGTCCTCAAAATGACCTGAAAGTTTGACTCTGTTGCTGTTGCCGTGCCCGCGATGTTTTGTGAAGGGGAGTGGAACGGCTTTCCGTCCGCCAAGCCGTCGAAGGCCGAAGACGGCAGGTACTCATTTGAGTTCGCCGTGTTCGTTACCCCCGGATTGTACAACCAACTGTTGGGGGCAAAAACCCGATACTCTCCGGGGCAGACCTCGCCCCCGTAGTCTTTGAATATGGTGACAATGCCGTTGAAGAGCCAGTCTTTGTCTTTGCTCCACGTCAACGTCCCAGAATACCCCTCCCCCCTCCCGATGTCTGCAGGAGGGACCCTCAACCCACACGCCACCCCGTCTCCATCCAACCCGGCATTGCAGGAACAGGCAAAACTCCCGTTGGTGTTGGCACATGTGGCTTGGGGGTCGCAGTTGTGGACTCCTGCCGCGCACTCGTCGAGCTCTGCAGCGCATATGGTGCACAAAAAACGGTAGAGCATAAGGTGTGCAAGTGTTTAAAAGCAAGTAATCACATTAACCCAATGGGGGTGTGTCATTTCAGTCCAACACCAAAACCCAGGCGTATCACATAATTCCGGATCGAGAGCCAGTCTGGGGCTGAGCTGTCGTTTGCTTGTCTGTGTCAGAAAAGAGGTCGACAGTTTAACTGCGTGTGTTGCAGACAATTCTGACCTGTCACTGCAGCTGCGTAGAGGTGCGCTTGGCCTATAGTGACGTAGTTTGCACTGGTGCGCTGGATTCTTCTGATGAGAAAGCGAAAGAACCTGAAGGGCCCCACACGGATGTCTGCAGGCCAGATCTTCTGCTCGTGGTCGTCCCAGTTGGTGACGTCACTGAAGGAGTGGAGCGTCGTCCATGGGCCGTCTGTGCTGTTGGCCCCTGACACGTTCATTGACGAGGGACTGTATTGCGCCCAGTTTGCAACATCACGGGCCGTCACAGAATACCCAGCCAGGGTAATGTAGCAAGGGGTCATCAGAATGAGTTGGAAATTTGACTCAGTGGCTGTGGTGGTGCCTGCAACGTTAGCCGACGGAGAGAGAAAAGGGAACTCTTCAGAGCTTCCATCGAACGCAGAGGAGGGAAGGTACTCGTTCGAATTTTGTGTGTTCGTCACTCCTGCGTTGTTGTGCCAGCCGTTTGGCGCAAAAACCCGATACTCTCCTGGGCACACTTCGCCCCCGTAGTCTTTGTAGATGGTGACGACTCCGTTGAAAAGGGTGTCTTTGTCTTTGGTCCAGGTGAAGTCAGCTTGGTCGCCCCTTCCGATGTCTGCAGGAGGGACCCTCAACCCACACGCCACCCCGTCTCCATCCAACCCGGCGTTGCAGGTACAGGCAAAACTCCCGTTGGTGTTGGCACATGTGGCTTGGGGGTCGCAGTTGTGGACTCCTGCCGCGCACTCGTCGAGCTCTGCAGCGCATATGGTGCACAAAAGACGGTAAAGCATAAGGTGTGCAAGTGTGTAAAAGCAAGTAATCACATTAACCCAATGGGGGTGTGTCATTTCAGTCCAACACCAAAACCCAGGCGTATCACATAATTCCGGATCGAGAGCCAGTCTGGGGCTGAGCTGTCGTTTGCTTGTCTGTGTCAGAAAAGAAGTCGACAGTTTAAATGCGTGTGTTGCAGACAATTCTGACCTGTCACTGCAGCTGCGTAGAGGTGCGCTTGGCCTATAGTGACGTAGTTTGCACTGGTGCGCTGGATTCTTCTGATGAGAAAGCGAAAGAACCTGAAGGGCCCCACACGGATGTCTGCAGGCCAGATCTTCTGCTCGTGGTCGTCCCAGTTGGTGACGTCGGGTCGTGACGACTCCGGGGTTCCAACGCCAACTGCTGGGTGCGTACACTCTGTATTCTCCTGGGCACACCGAGCCTGTGTAGTCTGTGTGGATGGTCACGTGGCCGTTGAACAGATTCTCCGTGTCCTTCGTCCAAGTGAAACTTTCTCTGTCTCCCCTCCCGATGTCGCTCGGAGACACCCTCGTGCCACAGACGACGCCGTCTCCATCAAAACCGGCGTTGCAGGCACACGTGAAACTCCCGACGATGCCGGTGCAGTCTGCGTTGACGTCGCAGTTGTGAGGTCCGATGGCACAGCTGAAGACCGAAGCTGAGAACAGAACCGACAGGAGGGACGACAGGAATTAAAGGGCACAAACACAGAGCGTACGTGAATTGACATGCACTGTCGATCGAATCAGGCAGCAAGCAGGATGCATGGGGGGGCTCTGTTTTGACATTCCTTCGATAGCATTCCTCAAACGAGCCTTCAAGTCGGGCAGTGAGTAGACACACTCAGCACGGATCCACAAGTGGTATTGGAAAAAGGAAGAAAATGCTTCCGGCCTATGCATTCATTTTCATCCAGAATGCATGGAGAAAGGAAGAAACTCCTTACGGCCTAAAAGGTAAAGTGCGTGTCCTGCAGGGGAGCCAAAAAAGGAAGGTAGAGGGAGAGGAGACTGACAATTAGCGGGCAGTACAAAAGCTCCCATCCAGATACAAAGTGAGAGGAGCCAAGAAGGAGGAGATACGGGTTGCTTTTGCCGTGTTGTCCCTTCTCTCTCTCCGACGCTGCACATTTGTTTACGTTGAATGAATATCTTCTATCTCTCGTTCAAGAGAGGGCAATTGAGCAGGGACAAAGGCAGACCAGTGCAGAGACACATCAGAAGCAGAAGACCGCAGTACAGGGGGTGCATGCGACGGAGAGGGACTGCACTGACACTCGTCGTCGTCGAGGCCCGCAGGCGGGGCGTTCCATTTCGCCTGGAAGAGCCGGTCCTTTGAGCAGAGTCCGAGCTTTCTTCAAAAGTTCTGTCTGATGAATTCGTTGATGGGGCGTGGACAGAGCAAAGAGCGAGCGTGCTCGACAACAGACTTGAGTCGAACACAAATGCTACGAGCAAAAGCTTGGTACTGCTAAAAGTTAAGTTAGTAGTGAACTTGTTCGTTCGACTTTCTTTCTTTCTTTTGGAGACAGGGACAACGGTTGAGCCATAATGGTCTTCCCTCTCGTCCCTTTGAGGATGGCACAGCAGACGTCACGTAGCTGAACTGGAGAATTTCGAAAGCCCGGTCTCGATGCCGTGCTTTGCTGGTTGTGGGTGCCAGAACAGTGGCCACGTCTGCATGCATGCATCCAAGTGCATGCGATTCAAAATGTATACTGTTGTTGGCCTACACAGAGTGCTTCACCTTGCCAGTCGATCCGAGCTTACCGAAACCAGGATTTGCATATGAGGATCCCGAGAAGGACACGTATGCAAGTGTACGGCAAACACATCCCGTCATGTGTGGCTGTCGACGTTTGACTTGCACAGCCGTCCATGCAGAGTGCTCACACACGTATGTGAATATACAAGTTTGTTCGCGCGCACTCGCGCGCACTCGCGCGCGACGCCAAGTGTGAGAATTAAGTTTGTGCGTCCTCGCGGAGGGCAGCTCGGGTAAATCCTAGGCCCTAGTTGAGAAGTATTAGAAATTCACAAAAAAATTCTGCGAAGTACTGCGAAGTTGGGGGCCGGAAGAGTGAAGGGAGAAGAAGGAGATGAAGCAGTGCAGATAAGGCTCAGGCTGATGGACTGCTATTATAAACTCTTTTCTTACATACTTTAGTGTTTCGTTGCAGCAAATCTTCTCTGTTCAATTCACAGCAAGCTAGAAGGGAATAAAGGGGCCCTTCCAGCCTTAACAACAGTGAATCTCTTCTCAGAAATGGGGCCTTTTTGCATTTTTTCTTGTGTTAATAGTTAAACTGTAGCACTGTGTGTGTCACCGCCTAGGTTACCACTGCAGATAAAATATTTGTATGCTGTCACACTTATATACAGTTATAGGGAGAGCAACACAGAGCTATATCCATTCGATCAATTAGAACATTTTTTTTTATAAAGTCTGGCTTAGCAGCCTCAGCCCACTGAATACAAATAGATTTTTTCAGATATGGTTTTTATTCAATATATTTTTTTGACATATTGATTTGTATATCAATGCGAATTATTTTGAAAACTTTGCTTATAGATGTCGCCGTCACTCATCTATTCTCAATCGATGCTGTTACAAACTACTCGTAACGGAGAAGGGAAGAGCTAGGGCGGCGAAAGCCCTAGGAACATGAAAGGAGGAACGAAACTGCCGACTCGGAGACTGGAGTCACTAAATTCTGGAAACTATGATCATAGAAGTAGGATACAACAAGTCCAATGTATGTACGGATCAATAGATTCATCTCAAGTCCATCGCCATTCTCAAGGTTATTCACAACGTACTCGACTCTCCATTACTCCTACTCAATTCCAATCCACTCAAGAGAACGATAATCGATCCACTAGAAGTTGTCGACTCTACACCAGGCTGCATCGGGTTGCAATGAGCGACAAGACTGCATGCAACAGGACGGTGGCCTAGCTCACGGCGCGCCTCTACATGACGCACGCACGCAACACCAAGAGGACTCAGGCACCGGCACATGTCAGCTCCGCGATCCTGCTGAGAAACCCGCCGAGACCCGCGCACGCATCAGAATGCCTGGGCCCGCGCTGGCGGCGCTGCTCGGCCCAAGTCGTCCTGGCGCCGCCAGGCAGTCCAGGACAATGCCAACCGCCTGCGTAGATTTGCAACTAGATTTGCAAAGACAGCAGGGTCGGCAACGAGAGCGATGGAGAAAGTGAAGAATGACAGGTATGGAGAGATCTGTCATGAGATCGGGTTTCGTTTTTTGCCTCTCGTCTTTGAGACATACGGGAGACCAGGGGAGGGGACGATAAGGTTTTTGAAGGAGGTTGCAAAGTTGGGGGCAGGGAGAGTGAGAGGCGGAGAAGGAGATGAAGCGGTGCAACCGGGCTTTTAGGAAGTCTTTCCCTTTAACCACCGTCTCTGGTTTTGAGGGTTAAGTTCAAAAAAGAGAGAGCTCTGATGAATGATGCTCACAGAACGGTACTGCAGCTGCATCGATCTGTCTCTGTACGTGCATGTATTGACATGCATCGGCTTGGCTGGCTTTGTGCCATCGATTTGCTTGCTTTAAGTTGCGGTGATTTGGCAATTGTGCGTGCAAATGAAATGGTTGCATACATGGTGCATGATGACGGCATTCATTCCCTCCCAGCCAGACAACTCGACTATGCATTGCATTGACTCTACTCCATGCATGTTGATCTTCGACTGCTATCCTTGCGTCGACGGATCGATCGATTAGTTGATTTGCTGGCAGATGCGGGCGCGAGTGGTCAGCGATTGTAAAGGATCTTTATGGAACAACAGATTTTTCATCAAGTGTGTAAACACTTCAGGAGTGACAAGAGAAGAGGAACAATACAAGGTGCACGCGGACAATGAAAAGGTCGAAGTGGCATAAACAAGGAGAGAGGAAAAAACACGAGGCAGAAGGAGAGAAGCATACGGAGAAGCAAGGAGGTGGCGGACCCGCAAAAAGGACTTTCTTCAACCCGACGATTCTCCAGATTGTGGAGGACTGTCCCTGTCTCTTCTTGTGGACGTTCTTTCTCTTTTACTGTCCCGGGCCCCTTTTAATTTGCATTGTTCCCGTACTTCTTTCGTATGCCCCCCTCCTCTCTTCTTTTCTCATGTTACTCTCTTGGAAAGAGAAAAGAGAAGAAAAAACGCCGTCATGCATGGGCACAGGAAAAGAGAAAGAAAAAGAGTCGAGGGGGGGCAGGAAAAGGGATCGAACTATTCAAAAGCGCTGCATGAGGAGGAAAGAGGGTACCACCCCCCAAATCACAGCAGGAGGCCATCCTCCTGACTTCCTCCCCCGGTTTCCCCTGGAGTCGGGAAGAACTGGAGAACTTCAACACCAGGGCCCTCAATCGGAGGCAAAAGGTTGGGGGGCGGGGGATCGAAAAGCGAGAGAGGGAGGGACGCAGGTGTGGCAGTCTCTTTCCACTTTTCGATGTTCGCGTCCATATTCGCGAGGCAGACTGTGGTGATGCTGCCCTCGCCGGGAAGCAGAAGTTTATTCCTGCCGGACGCCACTTGTTCGACTTGCGCAAGCTGGACGAAAAGTTCTCTGCGTGGACAGACAAAAGAATAATTGGCTTGACTTAAAAAGCGATCACAATTCCTCCCCTACCGTCCGTTCACAGACATTCAGATGAATTCACATCAGAGCCCCAGTCTGGTTCGAACGCCCATAATGGCGCATCAGGAAACACATGGAGTACACCCACTGACCCTCATGCACTCAATCTTCTTTCAGGAGCAAGGCAGAGGAATCAAGTCCGTCCGGAAGTGCTCCTCCCAGCTAGGTGACATGGATGGCCTTCAATGAAGAAACTTTTCGAATACACAGACACAGAAGCGCCTTTTTCCGCGACCAAATACTTGTACGCATGCGAAGAAAAACGCCTCAATCACACTTCTTGCACAAACAGTCGATCGATCGAGCGCTCGAATTCAAATTTATTCATGCATGCATCCCCCCCCCCGCCGGCCCCCCCCCGGCCCCCCGACCTACCTGCAGACGAAGTTGACGAATCCTACTTGTGACTTGCACAGAGCGGCAGGGGACGAATCGTTGCGGTTGCAGAGGGGGGAGATGGGGAGTTTCAGAGCCTCCTCTTTGTCGCCTTGCAGGAAAAATTCCTCTGTCACGCACAGCGACCTCGCGAAGTGAGCAGCCCAGAGTTTCGCACTGTGACCTGCATGTATGCAACATAGTAAGAGGACATGCAGTAGAGGAATTGAAGGTGCAACCAACAAGATTTGACAGGATCACTCACTGTGCTTTCATACCTATGCATTTACTTAAAAGAAAAAAGACAGAATCACTCACTGTGCTTTCATACGTATGAAGCGGACCAACCTCTCGGTGCTCTATACAGCGACTCAAAAAGAGGACTGCTCTGAGAGGTGCAGTGTCCCGACGGACCGATCTCAGCAGCCACACATGGAAATATGTTTTCAAAGAAAGTCATTCTGAGCAAAGCGTTCTCTAAGTCACCACACATCGTCAATGCTACGCAAAAAGTGATGATCGGCTGATACGATTCTTTCCTGAGAAATTTTTCATCGTGTTGTAAAGACTTGTTGCTGCAAAGCACAGATCTTGCTGGCAGGTGGATTGATTCTTTTTATCCTTGATTCCTCTCACTGACCGACCGAGATCGGCTGCCTTCAGACATCCTCTAGTGACCATCCAGATATCTCTGTCTGCCTCTTGCTGTACTTTGTTTAGCTCGGCATCCCCAGAGTCCCCCCAGTTCGTTTCATCGAACGACTTCGAGAACTCGGGCACCGCTAGCCGCAGCTTCATGGCAGACACGAACTCAAAGTGCTGCATGCATAGATGGAGACCCCAGCAGGACAGGAGCAGGAAGAGAGAAGACGATGATTGATTGATCTGCTTCATGATGCAATTAGGGAGACTGCGTGTGTCATGAAAAAACAAATTCTGATTGGAAGCTCGGGCAGCAATAGAATTAACGCATTCCATTTGTCTGGCACGATCAGCGAGCAGGTGGCGCAGGGTACCAACAGAAAGCGAAGTCGGGCCTGAGGCGGGTTGAGGAGAAGGCGGCAGAAGAGAGTGTGTTTGTACATGCCCAATGCTGACTGACTGACTGACTGACTGACTGACTGACTGACTGACTGTCTGACTGACTGACTGACTGACTGACTGACTAACTGACTGTCTGTCTGACTGACTGACTGACTGACTGTCTCTGTTGCTGACTGACTGACTGACTGGCTGTCTCTATTGCTGTCTGACTGACTGACTGACTGACTGACTGACTGACTGACTGTCTCTGTTGCTGACTGACTGACTGACTGACTGACTGACTGACTGACTGACTGTCTCTGTTTCTGACTGACTGACTGACTGACTGACTGTCTCTGTTGCTGACTGACTGACTGACTGACTGTCTCTGTTGCTGACTGACTGACTGACTGACTGACTGACTGACTGACTGACTGACTGACTGCCTCTGTTGCTGACTGACTGACTGACTAACTGACTAACTGACTGACTGACTGACTGACTGACTGACTGACTGACTGGCTGACCACTTTCATGTCTGTGTCGAGGATGAGGTCAATGATTGCAGATCGCGCCAGGCGACGGTCAGCAGCTTCGAGTTTTTCCTACACGCACAAAAATCAGCACAGACACTCACTCCGTCCACCTGCTATCTCATAGATCGGAGGGAGAAATAACTACATGGATAGAATATTCACGCAGCTCTCTCTGGATGACATCAACCAACGACCATATCTGACTGTCAACGAACGAGTAAGTATGATTCACGTACCAGCATTTGGCACCCTGTGGTCTGAAGAACGCGGAATGTCTTTGCCGCGTGGAAAGATTCCAGCACACTCCGGTCGTTGTACATCATCGCGATCTTGCTCCAGCTGCACGCATCCAAAATGGTACACATACATTCATTTTCATACAGAATTCTTTTATACACATACATGTACAATACAAAATTCTGTATGAAAATGAATGCATCCAGCTGCATGCATCCAGGAGGGTATACATTCAAACATGCAGCCATGCACGATCATTTGCGAACATTCACATGATCGTTTTTATCTGCAGGACGGACGTCCCCCAAATTCTGTTTCTCTTCCACCCTCCCCCCCCATGCACCCCTCAAACACACACACACACACACACACACACGCACACCTGTTGATATGGAACTGGTTGTTCAGACCCTCATGGCCTAGATCGTGGCACAAGGACGCGATGACAACCGCCACGTTCCTGATCGGGTTCAGAAGTCGCCGCACTCCTGTGCACTCCGTCAGCCAGACGGTCATCAGAGCGACCTGTATGGATATGATTTTATACAGAACATGCATATGAACATAAAAGAATTCTGTGTGAAAGTGAATGCAGCCAGACGGTCATCAGAGCGACCTGTATGGACCGGAGAGTGTCAAAAGGAGTCGTAAAGAAGTACGTATAAGAAGGCGGACCTGCCACGTTATGATTACATAGGTATACAGACACGCTGCATGGCAGGTGACAGTCGGACCAAGAGAGACACGGCTGACCATATACATACAGTGGCACACTCAAAGGGAGAAAGAGACAAACAGACAGACTATATCGTCTTTTCTTCACTTCACTTTTTCCGAGACAGACAGACAAGAGAGATAGTTAGCATGATGGTTAGGCAGATAGCTATATAGATAGGTGGATACTGACAGAGAGACAGAGATCAGAGGAAACGAGAGAGACACACTGGCAGACACATTGACGCTCAGACAGGGCACATACTAGCTGGTAGGGAGTAAGGAAGACATGCAGAAACAGAGACGTGTTTAAGGGCAAAACGTATGTCATTCTTCAGAACGCAGTCAGTCAATTTCAGATACTCACATCAGCCCCGTGAAGCGCATTGTGGTACTTGGGTGTCTTCAGATAGGTAGCATCCACCTGCATTCATCATGCCGAGAGGAAATCACTTCACAAAGCATACAAGCAACACTTGGCAGCACAGGCCGTCATTTGGCACGCATGGAAGGTATGACGTACAACCAGATACACCAGCTGAAGCCCTTCTAAAAAGCCCTCAAGGTGACCAGGTGCAAATTAAATTATTCCTTTTAATTTTTCTTTTGGACCTTTCCATTTTTGAGTCACGATCGATTGCCTGCCCGCCTGGCTGCCTGGCTGCCTGCCTATTTGTACGACTGCTAGTCATCGG
>JAHBMJ010001173.1:5600-31289 GCA_018398765.1 Chromera velia | reverse complement strand
AGAGATGTGACTGCCAGTGACCTTCTCAAACCATTTTTTTTTTATGAACATTCCGAGTACAACGATTACAGAACCGCCGAGGCCGAGATAGAAAATCCAAGCCTGCAGTCCATCAAGCAAAAAGGCAGTTTATGTATACGATGTAGTTCTCCTTTGGAAAGCGGTCTCTTTGTCTTTCCACTTCGAGAGGGAAAACTCGGTATTAAGAAAGAGCAAGTCTGGGGTGGGAGGCGCAGTGAGAGGCGGCCTGCCGCTAGTTGAGGCACCCGATCAGTCAATAAACAAATTCAATACAAAATGGACACAAATAGAAACACATGCACAAACCGACACAGAGAGACATACAGATACGTGCGCATGTACACGAGCGCAAGCGCACAAGTCCAACTCCCTCCTCATATGCAGAAAGAGAAAAAAGAGAGGGACGAAAGAAACCTACAAAGGATCGAGCGACCCGGCCCCGTGCATGCATGCATGCATGCACGAGCCTGCCAACCACGGAACTACCGAGCCCCATGCCTCCGCGCCCCTGTAGCAAAATTGAAGGCCATCGAGAGGAGAGAGATCCAAAAGATCACGAAAGCCTGTCAGAGGCAGCCATGCAGCCAGCCAGTTCATGCATGTTTTTCCGTTGAAAGAAGAGAGACAGACGAAGAAACAAAGAAAATGACACTTAAGTGAGAGACGGACTGCATGTAGCTAACAAGTCCACCAATCCTTGTTCGACTCCCTTTGAACAAGTTTCCAGCAGACAAGAACATAAACCCCGAGTCAGGTCCACTCCACAGAAGGAAAAAGGTTACGAAACGCGCAGGGGGGGGGGACAGAATCGCGCCTGTACGCCACGGCATTCGCAGGCCGGAGCATTAATGCTGTCCATACCAGACCGCCAAGTGCTGCCTGCCATGAACAGAAGAGACGAGTCAGAATGATCGCCAGAAAGGACAGAGAGTCAACGACTTAAAGGAATTTTATTTCTTTGAATTAAGGATCCCTCCCTCCTTCCCTCCCTCTCCCATGCATCCACGGACTGACAATGATATTCATCCTTCTGCAAGCCGCCCTCACACAAATCTCCTGCAGACGGGCAGGCACGTACAGGCAATTAAACGGACAGACAGGCATTTTGGTGTTCGTTTGTGTGGGTCAGCTGCAGGGGTAGTTTGATTGCTGCAGGGGTAGATTGATTGCTAGGTTCTGCTGCCGCATTTGTTTTGCCGCTATCTCGTTAGTTCCTTCCACGAATGCACGACCCCAGCTGAGCAAGCAGCATAGACTTGAAGTTCGTTTCCGTTTTCTCAGCACTTTGGCTGAAACTTTCCACGCATATCTCCTGGTTCACTTCGAAACCACCCATGAACAACCAAAGCTTCTGAACTTAGAACTGGGGGACAGAATCAATGGCATGCACTCCGGCTTCACACAGAGAGAAAATAAGGACTCGTGCAGTCACTCTGACCCTCACTGACCGACTCGTTGACCCACTGGCTCGCTTACCCATTGACTCTCACACGGACTGTCCATGCATGCATCCATGCAGCTGATCGATAGACTGACGTTGTAGAGGCCTCCATTTGCTTGTCTTCGAATGTCCACCAGAAGCCGCAGCACCACCGACTCCGTATGCCCCGATCCTGCCTCAATGCGTTGTTCTTTGCGGTCGTGTCGGTCAGTGTGTCGTATGAAAAGCTCTCGAAAAGCTTCTCTCTTGCCGCCCTCTCCCTCTCCTCCCTTTCCCGTTCTCCGAACCGTGTTCTGCCCATATCTTTCTTTTCTGCTGGATCTATTCAACGCAGATTGTGTATAGATCTTCTTTCCCTATCAGTGCCGTCAGAGTGCCTCAAAGATGGGTAAGTGAAAACCCAGGAGTTCCACAGTATATTCTCTGATCGAGGTGGCCGGATTACCGGTAGACCGAACTTCAGTTTGACACGCAGCCTTCAACTGAGAATCAATTCCCAGCACCGAGGTGTATGGATACAATTTAACATAGGAACCAACGCAGTATGAAAATACAAGCAAGATGCACAGCGGGCCGAGGCAGGATCGGAGAGACCTGAAGGGGAAAAGTATGTACGGCCGACTGGTCTTCTCGTCGAAGTTCTCGAAGGTATATATATCATGCAATTAATCATACAATTATTGACAAAAAAAAAATTATAACTGCATGCATGCAATTGCATGGATGTGGCGGCGCGCATACACAAAATCGAACCGGGCCCGAGACCGGCCGGGATCCGCGCGCGCGTCGCGCCGCCGCATGCAGATCGAGGTCATCTGCGAGACTGTGCGACAGTGCGTGCGACAGTGCATGCGAGACTGCATGTGCGAGTTTTGTAATTTCTTTTTGAGTATATTGGTGCAGGTGCTTCGGATTCTCGGAGAATATCGAAGGCAGATGTCCGAGACTGTCAGAGCGGATTTTCTCGATATCGTGAGCACTCACGCTCCCACTGTGCGACCTTGTTGCGGGCCTTCATAGATAGGTTCTCCGTTCGTGTGCGTCCAGTCTCGGGAGGTGGTTGTTGCTGAAGCTGCCAGCTGATCGAAAACCAAGGAGACGGGACTCCGAGGTAGACGGTCAATGGTTTCGATTCCTCCTGCATTTGTACATGTCATCGACACTTGTTTCTCCTTCAAAGTGGTCCGTTCAGTGTATTAATCTCTTAACAGGAGTGGGTGGTGACATTTTAGAAGACACAAAAGAGAAAGAGAGAGTGAGCGAGAGAGAGAGAACCGAAGGAAATGCGGTGGGAGTGTTGCTCTTCCATTTTCTTTCTCTGTCTTCGTTGCACTTTTCTTCTTTTGAGGACCGGTGAAGGATTTGCGTTCTCCAAGACGAAAACGACGTCTTCCTCAAAGCAGGGTCTCAACCCTGCCAGGGTAGGGTGCCAGAGGAGAGGGCACCCGCGTCTCGCATCGCTCATGTCTCCGTCCACCGCGGAGACGGCAAACATGTTTCTCGAAGAGTACCTAGCGACATCTGCAGGGACAGAGGAAGACCGTCCGCCCATCTCGGTGGACACGCAAGCGCCCCCTCGTTCCCGATGTCTAGAGATTAGAGGGCGGTTTGAGGAGGCTGCACGAGCACAGCAGAGAAGAGAGAGAGGCCCCCCCCTTCTTCGGAAAGCAACACTCAACTCTCTTCAGAAGGTCCCTGAGTCCCCTGCCCTCGAGACGGTCCTCAAGAGAGCCCGAGCCGAGCTGTGGAAAGTCCAGCCGGATAAGAAGGAGGGAAATTTGCGGAAACGGACGCGAAAATATGCGGCAGAGCGTCTTGACGTCTTCACTAAAGCCCTGACTGCAGATCAGAGCACAGTAGTCAAACGCTTCAAGTCTTTGCACAGGGGTCTCCACCCATTTGAGTCTGTTCTTGCCGACCTGACGGTTAAGCACTTAGCACTGGAAGGGGTGGCAGACGTAGACAGCGCGGTGTTTGAGCTGAACGAGCAACGGAAACGGCTCCTTAACATCGGTCGGTACGCGGCTGAGGGGCAAAGGGGATAGAGGAAGAACTAACGGGTTTGCTTGCGAAATTGCGAAGTACCCTGCAGGACTCTCCTGCCCTTCTGACTGTTTGGTTCTTGCATTCACGTTGCCTTCTGCCGTCCTTGAATCCCTACGGTTCCTTTGCGCGAACTCTCTTTACTCGTCGTTCAATAGTCTTTCCCCTTCTCACTTCTCTCTATTAGTCTGCATGTCGTTCTTGGAGGAATTCCCTTGGCCCCCCCCCTCTTTTTTTCCCTGTGGAGATGGGAGTGGAAGAGACTGGCAGAGAGCGAACCGTTCCAATGCGGGGAGGGAGAGACAGACAGCCAAACAGTTAGCGGCATGATTGCTTTGCTTTATTCATGAGAAAGAGCGTCACGCCGATCGATGCAGACGGGGTCAATTGAGTGCAAAGACAGGAAGCCTCAAAATGACATCTGTGCGGGAAAACGTTTTGCAATCACGGAATTTCAATTATGCAAGGTGCTCTCTCTCTCTCTCTCTCTCTCTGTGTGTGTGTGTGTGTGTGTGTGTGTGCGCGCGTGTGCGTGTGCGTGCTCGACCTTCATGGTGTTTCCATCTGCTATGTCTGCCTGATTCAAATTTCTTTGTGCCTTTCCTTCTTCTCTCCTGTCCTCGAGTGCCTGCCTACCTGCAGGCAAAAGCTTCGCCAGCAGAGCAGCAGCAGCAGAGAGCGCCGAGGTTGCGCATAAGGTGGGGAGGCAGGAGGGAGGGAGGAGGGGAGGGGTGTCGAGTGAGTGGGTGAGCGACTGATGATTTTGGGCGTCTCTCGGAAGCTCTCTATGCAAAAACAAGAAGGCAAAGCCATTTGGTTGGAAACAGAAATGTATGTGTGTGTGTGTGTGTGTGTGTGCATCACCTGTCTTCTGTCGCCTGTGTGTGTGTGCAGCTCCTCGAGGAGGGCCTTGAGCTCCTCGAGACGGAAGCACGAGCAGGGGAGGCAGTGGTGAGGAGGATGGAGACGGTCCAACGCAGGCTGCGGAAGCTGCCAATTCTGAAACTCCATCTTCCTTCTGTGTGCCTTGTCGGGGTGCCGAACTGTGGGAAGAGTTCGATCGTTCGTGCAGTTTCCTCAGGTCAGCTTTGAAAGACTTTCTTCGAACGCGCATGCAACACCGCGTGTGTGTGTGTGTGTGTGTGTGTGTGTACTTTTCACTTGCGTGCTGCCTCTCCTTACTGCCTCTGTGCCCGATGTCCAACGAACATGCTCATGAGTCAATGTCGGCTNNCTCTCTCTCTCTCTCTCTCTCTCTGTGTGTGTGTGTGTGTGTGTGTGTGTGCGCGCGTGTGCGTGTGCGTGCTCGACCTTCATGGTGTTTCCATCTGCTATGTCTGCCTGATTCAAATTTCTTTGTGCCTTTCCTTCTTCTCTCCTGTCCTCGAGTGCCTGCCTACCTGCAGGCAAAAGCTTCGCCAGCAGAGCAGCAGCAGCAGAGAGCGCCGAGGTTGCGCATAAGGTGGGGAGGCAGGAGGGAGGGAGGAGGGGAGGGGTGTCGAGTGAGTGGGTGAGCGACTGATGATTTTGGGCGTCTCTCGGAAGCTCTCTATGCAAAAACAAGAAGGCAAAGCCATTTGGTTGGAAACAGAAATGTATGTGTGTGTGTGTGTGTGTGTGTGCATCACCTGTCTTCTGTCGCCTGTGTGTGTGTGCAGCTCCTCGAGGAGGGCCTTGAGCTCCTCGAGACGGAAGCACGAGCAGGGGAGGCAGTGGTGAGGAGGATGGAGACGGTCCAACGCAGGCTGCGGAAGCTGCCAATTCTGAAACTCCATCTTCCTTCTGTGTGCCTTGTCGGGGTGCCGAACTGTGGGAAGAGTTCGATCGTTCGTGCAGTTTCCTCAGGTCAGCTTTGAAAGACTTTCTTCGAACGCGCATGCAACACCGCGTGTGTGTGTGTGTGTGTGTGTGTGTGTACTTTTCACTTGCGTGCTGCCTCTCCTTACTGCCTCTGTGCCCGATGTCCAACGAACATGCTCATGAGTCAATGTCGGCTCGGCCCACCTCTCTTCTCCACGAGACCCTAGACACGACTGGTCGACAAACCTTTTTTTTTTCCATTCGGCTCAGCTTTACAGGGGGACCCGAGTTCATTTTTGTATTCATGCTTTCATTTATTTTGTACATGTTTTCCCACCCAAACAAGAAAATGAATTGTTTGTATCTGCAGGAGAGCCCGAGGTGAACGACTACGTGTTCACCACGAGAGGCGTCTCCATCGGGCACGTGTTTGAGGATTCCGAGTGGGGGGGCAGGGGGGATGGGGGCAGGGGGGTGCAGGAGATCCTAGGGCAGGTCGGTCGGTCGGTCGGTGGGTGGGTCCTTCCTTTGTTCTGCTTTTGCTTAGCTGAGCTGTGCAGGGGCTGTTGGATGCAGAATGTATCGCTGGTTTGCACAGAGCGAATGTCGCTGTTTCTTTGTGTGTTGCTGTTTCTTTGTGTGATGGTTGGAGGATTCAGCCTGGGTGGATACAAATTCAAACCGGCAAAGAATGCCTCCGCAACGGTCTTTTCCTGAAGTGAGAGCTTTACGGTTCAGGCAGACTCCGTTCATGGCCATCACAGAAGGACAAGCAAGCACAGGGTGCAGAAGGACCATGGGGGAGAATCTGTCTGTACGACTGCATCAGCCGAACAGAACTCCTGTCACATGAATCGATCTGCGCAACACCGCAGATGAATCCGCATTGGATGTTCGTGCGTGCGTGCATGCGTGTGTGTGTGTGTGTGTGTGTGTGTGTGAGAGAGAGAGAGAGAGAGAGAGACAGAGAAAGAGACAGAGAGAGACAGAGAAAGAGACAGAGAGAGAGACAGAGACAGAGAGAGAGAGAGAGACAGAGACAGAGACAGAGACAGAGACAGAGACAGAGAGACAGAAAGAGATAGAGACAGAGAGAGAGTGTTAGTGTCCTTAGCGTGCCTGCAGGTGATGGACACTCCCGGGCTTCTCAACCGGGGAGATCCGAAGAGGAATGAGATGGAGGCGATGACGGTCTGTCTGCCTGCCGGCCTGTTTCACTCACCTGTCCAAAACACACAAAACAATTCGTTGAGCAGGAGCGAATATCTTTCTTTCTTTTCTTTCTTTCTTTCTTTCTTTCTTTCTTTCTCGAAATACGAGAGTAGAGATGTCCCGCTGAAGAGTTGAGGAGCTGTCGGTCTATGCACTCTCAGCTAGGAGTTGTTTTGTCAAAGGTAGACAGACGACGATGTGTGCAATTGTCCACCCCCCCCTTTGCAGTTCGCAGCTCTTCGGACGGTGCCGTCTGCTGTGATTTACGTCTTTGACCTCACGGGTAGGTCTTTTGGTCTTCGCCTGTCTGTGTCTTCTCGTCGTTTGGATCGAATGAAAGAAAGAGCGCAACTATGTGTGCAGAAAGACAAACGAATAGCAGGGATACAATGACTGATGGAATCTGCATTATGTAGAAGAGCAGAAAAGGAGAGAAAAGACAGAAAGAAAGATCGAAAAACAGAAAGGGAAGATGAAGAGCCCCACAGAATGAATTCTCAGACAGAGAAAAGACAGACAAATTCACAAGCAAGACAGAAAAGGAAAAAACACACACAAAAGAAACGAAACGACAAGTATGACCGAGACCCAAAAGGAAGAGACAGCAAAGCTGCAAAGAAGCCAATTTGGATTCAAGAAGGCAGGAGACGTGCATGAAAGAATCAACAAGTCGAGGCAACAACTTCCAACGAATTGGTCGGGACCGAAACGTAACAAAAGAAACTGCAAAGTGCTGAGCTTTATGCGTTGTCTTTCCTACCTTTTGATTTGTCTTGGCTCTTGGCTCTCTGCACCCCTCAACTCTACTATCAAGAGATACCGACCGCTCTACCTCTCCCCCTTCCCGTCTCTTCGTGCCTCGGTTGCAGGTGCGAATTCTCTGTTGACGACGTTGCAGGACCAAATAGACATTCGGAACATGCTCAGAGAAAGATTCCCAAAACGGCCTTGGTCAGTCGACTGACTGGAAAGAGAGGAGAGGGGGATGACTGATGGAGGGAGGCCCATCATGCATGCGATTGGATTTGGTTGACGGGTTCGCATGCTCGGCTTTCGTTGGAAATGTTTGGGTGCGTGCATGCTCAGGCAGAACTCTGTTGCAGCAGAACTGTCTGGTGTAAATTCGTGCTGCAATCCCAAATGAATTGTCTGATGCAAATTCGTGTTGCACGATTCTGCATTGACCGACAGACAGAACAGCAGCTGTATTGCGTTCATGACTTTTGCGGCCGTGTTGCACACGCGTCGGCCTTATTTGCTCTTCTGGCTGCACCTCAACTCTGAAGCCTGTCTGCCTTTTGTGTTCTCATTTCAATTCAACTTGAGTATTAAATTCAATTATTCCCTTCCTTATGCTTGCCGCTTGCTTGGCTGTTCTTTCAGGTTAGACGTCTGCAGCAAGTGCGACGTCGTCTCTCCAGAACACGTCGAGCAAGTCCCGGTCAGTCAGTCAACAGAGAGAGAGAGAGAGAGAGAGAGAGAGAGAAGAGTCCTTCGTCAATGTCCTTCTCTTCTATTATAGCTATGTGGACTGTCGAATAATAGCAGGCAAGCAAGCAAGGGACGTTTTGACTCGGTTGCGTCTGTGAAGAATTTGATGTGGGCTCATTTGTGTGGAAGTCGTGGCCTTCCGCGAGGATAAATAAGAACATTTTGTGAAAAATCCGGCCCGGAAGATTTGTAAGAAAGTAAGACCAAGAAAGGCGTGAATGACGGGTATGGTGATAAGGGTCCTCTTGTTGCACACACACACACACGCACACACACACACACACACACACACACACACAGGTAATAGATACGCATCTAATGGGCTTTTGGACTGGTCCCTCGCACGATAAAAACAGTCACGCTTCTCATACTGCTCGCTCTTTGCCTCTTCTTCGCTGCAGGGCTTGCCACAGCCGATGCTTCGGATTTCTGCCCACGATGGGACTGGTGAGTTTTTTTTTTTCTTTTTTTCTGCATGAAAGTAAGCGTGTGCTTCAGATTTCTGCCCACGATGGGACTGGTGAGTTTTTTTCTCTCTGACTGCATGCATGCGTGCCTCCATCCATGAACGATGTTTGAATTGAGAGACGTCCTCTTTCTGACAGACTTTCTTTTTCACATATCCATTTTCATACAGAAAAATACATGCATGAAAGAAATCTGTATGAAAATGAATGCATGAACGATGCTTGAGAGACGCCCTCTTTCGAACAGACTTTCAGACTTGTGTCGTGTGTTTCCCACTTTTTTGCTCCTCAAACTTGTTACTGGCTTTTTTCGAGGGTCTCTGCTTGCATGCTTGCAAACGCATGCTTTTCTATCGTATGTGTATATGGATGTGTGTATGATCTTCGTGTGCAGGGCTGCCAACGCTGCGAAAAGAGGTGAAGTGCATGCTGCGCACGATTAAGAACGTTTTAGAGCCGGTGTATCAAGAAGCGATTGAACCAAAGCGTGCACGTTCGTAAGCTAATCCCTCATCAAAAGGAATCCGTATTTGAGTTAAAAAAATCAAACAAAGACTGAAACTAGAACTAGCATGGACTACCAGGAGCTAGGCTCCGCCGGCTTATTCAACTCATCTAGCAACTTATTCATTCATTCATTTAGAACTCGAACTGAAGGCTAGACTGAACTAGAGACTGAAAGTCATTATATATCCATAATCCTACCATCATATGATCATCTTGGGTATGAAGCTAAGGTCTAGAGTAGAGTATCCGAGAGTCCCTTTTAGTATACCTTTAGTGTTAGTATATCCATACTATGATTCCTTAGGTAATTTTATGGCAATTTTAAGTAGAAAAAGAGAGGGAGTCTTTCCGATGGCCCGGCGATGGGGGTCCGGGGATCTATCATATTCCATCACAGATTGTAGAACTATGGAAGTCTGTTTCTTCTAGTTGTAAGCCCTAATTTTCTTTTAGTTTAGTGAGACTCGGGGGAAGACTGCGCCATGCATATAGTTAAATAGAAGTTGCAGTTATACACATGCATGTACAGGATAAGTTCCCCTGGATAACATAGTAAAGACCAGGATATTTGGCCAACGGCCGTAGCATCGCGCTGTTCGACTATCTCTAGCAAGGCGGAATACAACTATAAATGCAATAAAAATAAAGAAAAATTAGAAAAACAAATAGCTGGAAAAAACTTTAATACTCTAGTTAATACTACATTGATTTTCAATGAGATCGATTGCAACTCTATACTAACACATTCAAAGTTGTATATAAGTGGTACACCATCCGTTGTCATTCAATTTAATATCATCATAGGATGTTAATCCGTTTACACCTTCACCATGACCGATGAATTGTTTTCTATCACGACCGTTATCGAGCCGTAACCGCTTGAAGAGGACACGAATTCATTGAATGCATGTCTTGAACGGTGAGTTGAGTCAGCTGTCCGAGTTTCGCGTACCACTGAGCAGTACCCATCCTTCATTCTTCCCGTTGATGTCCAGATCCGAAAAGAACGGTCTGAAAGCGGCGGACGTGCGCTCAACCTGCGAACAGCATACAAGCACGAACACACTGTCACGTGCAAAGATGCATGGGATGAACGATCGACTTTCTAGCTCACTTCCTGGATGCTTCAAAGTCTGCGTGCCTACAGGCGCCACGCATTTTCGAACAGCTGCCCTCCCACCTGCCTGCCTGACTGACTGACTGACTGACTGACCTGTTCATCAAGGACTCCCGAGATGGCCAGTCTGGCTCCGGGCGAGCAGAGGTGGCCCAGGAGGGGTGCCAGAGGAATCAGCTTCGCAGGATGGATGTTCGCGCAGACAACGTCAAATTGTCCAAGCTCAAACGCACCTACATGCAGGCAGGCAGAAAGCAAGCAAGCAAGGGAAGAAGGCAGGCACCGGATTTGTTCATCAAAGTTGGGGCGGGATCTCTCTCATGGAAATGAAAGGCGAACGTTCCTTCCTGTGGAAATTAGATCCGTTCACTTAAAGTTCATCACAAAGCGCGCTTTGCAGAGTGATGCGCGAGAGTGGGTGATTATTGACAAAAAAAGACATGAAGCCGACAGACACACTTTCTTTGTGAGGCAACACAAAGCTTCCCACGTACATACTCAAACTGTACTGAATCGTGCGTTTCTCCTGGGCGTTTCTTTCTGTGATGTCTTGTATGTTTACACTTTCGTTTCGCACTCACTTGTGCGGGTCTCCACAGGCAGAGACAGTATAGGCTCTTTCTCCTTCTCCTCTTCCTTTCCTTGTTCTGAGAGGACCAGAAAGGGAAGGTCGATGTCACCCACTTCTGTCGTGTCTGGTCTGAGAAGGTTGGCGTGTCTCTCCTTCCACTCCTTCTTTTTCTTCCTCTCGCTCTCTTCCCTGCCGTCTCTCTGTCCATCTGCTTTTGTGTCGTCGTCTCCGAGCAGCCCGTTCAGACGGAAGTGTCGCATCGCCGCCTGATTGGAACTTCCGTCGATCTCAACACCCACCTGGACAACACACACACACACACACACACACACACACAGAGAGAGAGAGAGAGAGAGAGAGAGAGAGAATGGAAACTTTGCATCCACAAGGAAAGAGAGACTCTTCAAATGTTTCCAGATAGAAACCAACTTCGACAAGCTCCATTTCAAAGGAATTGGAAAACGTCAACAACCCATCCGAGGATGAATTTCTAAAAACTCAGCAGGAGGGGCGAATACAGAGCGAGAAGTGAGTGAATTCCACTCCATTTTGCTATGCCGTTTCACTATATGCAAGATCAGACACGGATACGAAAAATCAGCAAAACACTTCCGAAAGAAGGAAGGGAGAAAATCCATCCAAGGGCATACTTCGGTGTGAAAAGAAAAGAATGAAGTGAGTCAAAAGACGCGAACTGTCGGGCAACGATACCAGCCTCGCTCACTGTTCGGGACACTTCATCACATAGCCGACTGACCACATGACCCAAACCCAATTTCGACGCTGCCAAACTCAAAATCCCAGATCCGCTCCCGTAGTCCAAAAAGCGAGCCCGTCCGAGCTTTTCCTCTCCCATGTCCTCTTTGACCTTTTCTAACCATTGGAGACACAGTTGGGTCGTTTCGTGCTGCCCTGTCCCAAACCCCCTACCGCCCTCCATCTTGATCAGAATCCGACCGTCCCCCTCCCCTTCTGCCAAGGGAGTCCCCCCCTCATACTCAAACACAAACCCCCCCACCTTGAGAGGACCCCATTGCTCCGCACTCTCTCGGAACCAGTCCCTGTCCTCCACTAAGGAGATCTGCACGGAAGGAAGGAAACTCATCCACTCATCATTCACGCATTCACTTATTCGTGTGTATTCACGTTCATCTTCGCATCCACCCGCGTTATTCCTATTCATCTCTTGCTCTCGGTACATGTGTGTGTGTGTGTGTGTGTGTGTGTGTGTGTTCGTTTGTGTGTGTGCTCTGCCTCTTTTTCAATCGAGGAGCACAGACCGAGTCACACAGGAAATAGTTCAACAGGGAGGGGAAGGGAAAAGGGGAAGGGAAGGGAAAAGGAGGGAAGGGACGCCAGCTCATCAACTTCCTCTGAAGAAGAAAGGAGAAGAGAAGAGAAGAGAGGACAACGTTGAACCATTCCATTTCTGGCTGCTCAGTTTGTCGCACAAAGCCCATGCAGCCTTTTCTGGAGCCACCCACACACGCAGAGGAGCGAAACAGAAAAAAATTCCAGCAGCGAGGGTACCGAGATGCTTTGCTGACTCGGCCGTCTCTCCCCCTCTCTCACCCTCTCTGTCACGTCTATCTTCTTCATTCTTTCCTGCCTTTCTTCCTCTCTCTCTCTCTCTCTCTCTCTCTTTCTTTCTTTCTGTCTTTCTTTCTTCCTTCCTTCCTTCCTTCCTTCCTTTCTTTCTTTCTTTCTTTCTTTCTTTCCTTTCTTCCTTCCTTTCTTTCTTTCTTTGTTTGTTTCTTTCTTTCTTTCTTTCTGTCTTTCTTTCTTTCTTTCTTTCTTTCTTTCGTTCCCTCCTTTCTTCCTTCTGCTGTATGTCTTTCTGTCAGATTCTCCTGACAGAAAGACCGACCTGAGGGTTCAATTTTTCGAAGCCCTCGATATCCGAAACTTCCAAAAGCTGCAGCACGGCTCCCACGATTTCACTGCGCAAAAAGGACAACAAGCACGCAGTCAAACGAACCTCTACCCGACAAACATGACGACATGTGAAATCAAATATCTGTGTGCAAGTGCGAGAGAGAGAAGAGAAACTGAGATAGACAGACAGATAAACAGAGAGAGTTTTGCTAATACTTGCGCCCATCTGTTCCCTGGATGTGTGCTGAATCTCCCTACCGCCAGAAACTCATCCCTCCTAGCTTTTCGACCCGTGTTCGAGTGACCTCCTCTTCCTTCCTTCCTTCCTTCCTTCCGCGCTGGTCTGTCTCACTGTCATTTCGTCATTGCTTTCCCCCCTTCCGCAGCTATATTGAACGCATTTCTTTCATATCTATCTTTTGTCAGTCTGCTTGTCTGTTGTGTAGATGAAGAGAAAGACGGCAAAGAAAGAAACGTATAGTCTCTCTCTTTCCGTCCGTCCGTCCGTCCGTCTTAGTGTCTGAGGCTGACGCTACATCTGTCTCTGTGCTGAAGATGGCGGTGACGTTGCAGAGTTTCCAGAATGTCCTCTCGGGAAGCGGATCGAAATCGTCCACGTCGTAGATCGGCGTCTCCCTGTCTGTGTCCGCATAGGCGTCTTTGATCTCCACCTGCATGTGGAGTGGACGTAGAGATTTATTTGAGTAGGAAAGCATTCACTTTGGCATACGAATACGATGTGCAAGTAAATTGCATCGCTTTGTCTGCCGAACTACATAACAAAAGAGTGCCTGCCGACTGCTGAACTTTCGTCTCTGCACGAAGACAAAACAGTCCCGCACGGCAGTTTATGCGTAGACTTGATGGAGCACACAGACTAGAGGGGCTCCGTCTCTTGACAGCAAACTCGCCACAGAGCTTCTCTCTCGTCTTGTTTCATGGACTGTCAAGGCAAGGCTGAGAAAGACCTTGCTGACGTGAGACACGGGAGGGAAATTTGAACAACGGATAGAATTCATGTTAGAATTGCTGGACCTGAAAAGAGAAGCCCTTTGCCTTTTATGATCTTCTGTGCAATCGAGAATGACAAAGAATCACAACACACACACGCAAAAGAGCGAAAGCGGAACAGACTCCAGACGTTGCTGATCAAAGTGAAAGAAGAATTTTGTACTGGAGAGGGGAAGAGACGAGAACAGAGACGCGAAAGGGGACGGCAGAAAGAGCAGGTGAGAAAGGTTGAGACTAAGAGGACGAGACACGTGAACAGACTGAAGCGATCAAGGCACTCACCCCATGGGCCCCCAATTCTAGAAGTCCCGCCTGCAATCTGGAGACGGGTCTCTCTACAGAATCTGCGACCTGAATCCTGAATTGAAAGATGTCTTTCCGGAATCCTTCAGGGATCTCTAGTTCTTCTGTCACCTCCGCTTCCTGTGGATTCTCCACTTTTTCAACCACTTCTTCCCCTTCTGGCATCTCCGCTTCTTCAACAATCTCATCGCCGTCTCCGCCCAGGGCAAGAAACGATGGGTCCAAAGGCGTGTCTCTTCTTTCTCTTCTCCTGGTCTTGCCTATGCCCTGACTCATGCGAATGTACTCACTCGCACCAAACAGTTTTGTCGGCTTTGCACGCTTTCTCTGAGCACATGGAGGTCCGAGCTGAAAACTGGCGACATGGGCCAAACAGAAGGACGCCAGGAAGATGAGAGACGGGGACAGCAGTTGCATTGCGTCAGTCGGAAGAGAGATCAATCAGCGCAGAGGATCCCGAATCGACCGCTCTCAAGTATTGATTGGATGAAGAAGCTAGGCAGCTGAAATACAGAATGACAGTTCCTGTAGAAGAAGACCGCGATCGGCAACGGCTTCTGTACACAGTCCGTCGAAATGGGGCAATGATGGGCAATGGCCGCGGAGATCAGAATCCTCAAAAAAAAAAAAAAAAATGGCCCCGGAAAGCTATAGCGATCAGGAAACAATCAACTTCCCAAACAACTGTATACAACTGTTGCTTCGATCTGTTGCGCGATGTTGCGCATTGTACAGGCAACAGAACAGCAGTATACACTCTCAGTTGAATAGCCCTTGGTTGACTTTCTATTTGCTTTTTGCCTCTTCCCTTTCCGAGAGGAAGCGTCGAGTCTTTTGGAAAGGTTGAGTGACCAAGCAAGCCGTAGTCATGGAAGAAGAACCAATCCTGAGGCCGTTCAGGGTGCGTTACTATGCCGAAAGAAAGGAGGGAGAATTCGTGAATGCACAGGGAAAGGCAGAAGGACCGATCAACAAGGACAACAACTTCTGGTACACTTTGAGGAAGCTGGACAAGAATCAGGATGGAACGATTGTCTTTGACGAGGCAACAGAGGAGGTCGTAAACGAAGTGTGCGATAAATTTGAGAAGCAGTTGGAGATCTTCGGCGTCGTCATTGCTCTGCTTCTCGGATCAATCGGAGACATTCCTTTCACCTCTGTGATGGCAGATACCTTCCACGCCGGTCTGTTTCTTCTTCTTCTTGGGACTGTCATTTCGTCTGTCTTTGCAGACTCGTATTTCAGGCAGACACATGAGTACGAACGGGTGGCATTTATGGAGATGTACGAAGCCTCGTTCATCAGCAACAAAGCGCTCGCCTTCGGGGCTTTCTACACAATTGCGGTGCTCTGGGTGGTGGACTGTGTGCTTGTCATTTCGATGGGGGTGGAAGAGATTGACTGGGGATTTGAGCCGTGGGAGCAGAGTGCAATCACCCTGTCTCTTGTTTGTCTGTTCATTGCGTTCATTGCGGTCAGTGACGCTCAGGCGGGGAAGATCAGGAGGAAGGCCATTGCCTTCATGTCCCCAAAGGTGAACGGAAGGGAATACACAGAGAAGGACGTGATGCAGGACAAGACCACTTTCGTGAGGGAGAACAAAAACCACTCCCTTTCCAAATTTCTTCATTTGGTGAACGCGAAAAAGAGGAAGGAAGAGGAGAACGAAGAGAAAACTCGGGGGGAAGTCCTAGAGTTGATGGATCAGCTTCATGAGAAGATGAAAGAGCTCGTCCACTTGCCTCTCAAAGAGGGAAAGAAGATGGAAGCTTGGTCTTAGTCTGACTGAGACAAAAGATCAGTCGAAGAAGGTCTCGCTTTAAAGCCAACCGGTTGACCGTTCGTCTTCAGTATCTGTCTCTCTGAGACTCTATTTAGCAGAGTCTGTAGCTCCCTCTTTCTCTGTCTGTCTGTCTGTCTGTCTGTCTGTTGGTGCTGTTCTTTTGTCTTTGGTCTTTCTTTCTTTTTGTCTGTTGTGTTCATGAAGAAAAGAAGGGAGAAGAAGAAACATATAGTCTGTCTGTCTGTCTGTCTGTCTGTCTGTCATGAAACATATAGTCTGTCTGTCTGTCTGTCTGTCTGTCTGTCTGTCTGTGGGAGAAGAAGAAGAAACATATAGTCTGTCTGTCTGTTTCTGTCTGTCTGTCTGTTTGTCTGTCTGTCTGAGGGAGAAGAAGAAGAAACATACAGTCTGTCTGTCTGTCTGTCTGTCTGTCTGTCTATCTGTCTATATGAAGAAAAGAAGGGAGAAGAAGAAACATATAGTCTGTCTATCTGTCTGTTTCTGTCTGTCTGTGTTTGCCTGTTTGTGTGTCTGTTTGTCTGTCTGTCTGTCTGTCTGTCTGTCAAGAAGGAGGGAGAAGAAGAAGAAGAAAACTATAGTCTGTCAAGAAGAAAACAGAAGAGAATGAAAGGAAGGTTCTGTCTGTCTGTCTGTTTCTGTTTGTCTGTGTCTGCCTGTTTGTGTGTCTGTTTGTCTGTCTGTCTGTCTGGCTGGCTGCAACATATAGTCTGTCAGAACAGAAGAGAATGAAGAAGGAGAAAAATGGAAAGAAAAGACGATATAGTCTGTCTGTCTATCCCCCGAGGACCCTCCCCTTGAAGCCCCACCATTAACGCAACCCCCCTGGAGAAGGTCGTCACCAGGAAAATCAAGAAGGCTGCACCGCACAGAAGAGAACGAGCCAGAGCCAGATGCAGCCGCCGCCCCCGATCCCATGCCAGCCCCCGTCTCCGCCCCAGCCGCAGCTTCTGCTTCTGCTTCTAGCGACATCCCCCACCGAGCTTCCACGCATGACCAAGAGCATCAAAACCCGTCCCCTTCAGAACAGGAATCCTGAGAGAGAGAAGAGGTTCTGGAGAAGGTTTTCGGCCCCACCAGCACCGTCGCTCTTTCGGTATGGGACTTTGAGAGTTTCGTTACCGCCGAAAGAGTCCTCCCGCAAGATACGAAGACACAGCATCAGAAGAATCCCCCTCCGCAGGGGCGCCCCCCCACCCCCCCACCCCTGTCTAAAGACCATGACGGTGCCGGTCCCCGCGTGCAGTTTTCTTTCTTTTCTCTTTTTCCTTTTTTAATTTTTGAATTTTCTTGTCTTGTCTTCTTTTCTTCTCTGTCTTGTCTTGAGTGGAAGCAGCAGAGGAGTAGCGTGTGAAACCAGTGATCACGTGAAAGTCTGTCGGGAGGTGGAGAGGCAAGGGGTGCTTAACTCTCACCTTTCGGGCCCCTTGCCCACGCTGTTTGATTGTTGGTGCTGTTCTCTTGTCTTTGTTCTTTCTTTCTTTTTGTCTGTTGTGTTCATGAAGAAAAGGAGGGAGAAGAAGAAGAAACATATAGTCTGTCTGTCTATCTGTCTGTCTGTAAGAAAGGAAGCGATTCGGAAAAAGTGAAGTGAAGAAAAGACGATATAGTCTGTCTGTGTCTGTGTGTCTTTGTGTCTGTGTTTACGCGCGCGCGCGCGTGTGTGTGTGTGTGTGCCTCTGTGTGTGTCTGCCTCTGTGTGTGTCTGCCTTTCTCTCGCTCTGTGTCTCTGTCTTTCTCTCTCTCTTTCTCTCTCTCTGTGCACGTGTATGTGTATCTGTATGTGTCTGCCTGTCTGTCCATCTCTCTCTCTCTCTCTCTCTCTCTCTCTCTCTCTCTCTCCCTCTCTCTCTCTGTGTGTGTGTGTGTGTGTGTGTGTGTCTGTATCTGTGTCTACATTTTGTCATGTACGTGTGTCTGCCCAAGGCCCATCTAGCTAACGCTGTCCGGGACATATAGCTAGTTGCATCGGACATGTTATGACGGATAGCATTGTTGAATATCAACATTGATTCAACAATGTTACCGTCAATGTTTTACCCGCGTCGCTCAGTGTTGTTCAATCATTTTTTTATTGTTCATATCTGTAAAAAAATGTGGTTAGTAGGTTATGGTAGCTTTTTTGTTGATCGTCGTGACCAAATGCTAATGCAACACTCTGAGCACCGCTTTGGCACTGCTTCCTTCGCCGTTTCTCCGTGTTCCGCCGCTATAATGGGACCTTGAAGTTGATTGATTTGATTGATTGATTGATATGTTCCGCCCTAGGGCGAAGTTCTTAAATTATATTGATAAAACCCTATAGGGGAAAGTTATAGTCTACAAAATTTTATATTGATTGATTGATTGATTGATTGCTAGTCAGTTAAGTAATAAGTGATTAGTGGTGCCTTAGAGCACTGTCGCCGTTTTGTCTTATAGAGGTCGTCCCCGCAAACGGCAGTTTTGACTATTCTAATCCTCTAGTTAAAGCTGGGAATTAAACCTGACGTCCTCTTGTAAACGAATAAAACACAATAATCTTACGTACAATGCGGTATAATGATAATAGTGTTGTCATGTGTGAAGGAGCCAATCTACTAGGTTAATAGGATTAGGATAGGATTAATGTCCAGAGGATTGGCCTCCCGCCCCAATGCCGAATGTCCGACATGCGGCTTTCAGGGAAAGCGCCTAGATGCATCAGACCTCCCTGGCCGGCCCGCACAGGTCTAGCCTGTGCCGTAAACGGTTTACAATTAAAGAAAAAGCACACGCGGCATCATTTGCATGTCATACCCTCTGGTTAGCCCTAGGGTTGGCCAGTATTGGCCAGAACCTAAGTGGTGGCTCACTAGCTGTACCCGTTTTAATTTAAATTCAATTCAAAATTCAAATGATAGAACAATCATTCATTTTAATATTGAATTTCTTTCATATTTTAATCACTTCTTATATGTTTTAATAATTAACAGGTATAGATGACGTATTATTGTACGATGTAGTACGATGAGAATATATGTTTATATGATTATAGTTAGTTAGTTAGAGGATGTCTAATCCCAGTTGGAGCGCTTAGCTCCCGGGCGGCACATACATACATGGTTGTTGTTTGTTAAGTCACCGGTGGAGTTGATCAGTTAATCACTTTCTAGAATAGGGAGGCAGACGTCAAAGAGACAGACCAGATGCAAGTGTAGAAGCGATCGAATAACATTATGGATGAAGAGTTCAGATGTACTTGCATCGGGGAGTGGGCAGTTATAATCATTTGAATTAATAGATTCCAGCTCAGCCAGGCAGTGCAGGAATTCTCTTTTATCCAGCCACTTAGTATATAAAGAAAGTCTATGCATAAAGTCATCAACACACTGAATACAAGAATTATGTACACAGAGTTTGTGGTCACTATATTCAATAGACAGAGCACTGCTTTCGCCTTGAGGGTTAAATGAGAGCAGACGTAAGAAACCAAACAGAGAGCCGTCGGTTATATATATAATAAGATGATACAAAAAGTATAAACCAGTGCTATTGCATCAGCACGCCAGTTGTAATCGCCTGCTCCTCGCTGCCCGTCACCCGACCAGCCTGCCGCATCCCGTCGGCCTGCAGGGGCTTCGACCCCCCTTACGTATTCTTGCGTATACCCCACCCTGTATAAGGGATCCGCGGCGGTGTTCTCCTGCTGCGTTCCGCGAGGTGTGCCCACACCGGCCGGCCGCGAGGGCCGGGGTTTCAGTGGAGGCGTTAGCAGCGTTGCACCACGCGGACCCGCCCAGGCTAAATCTTAGAATAGGTGCAGCAGTAAGAGATATTAGTTAGTGCCTTAAGAAAAAAAAATTGTGCGCACATTCCGGAGGCGCGAGGCTGCACACGTCGGCGTGCATCGCGACGGCGAGACGGCGGGGAGACAGTAAGTACTGTACAGAGCATAGAAGAGAACAGAAGAATAATATAGAAATAAGATCAAAGAATAGAGAAAGAAAGATTATCCTTTTATACCCTAAACTATTGGTGGTGAAGGGAGTGGTGAAAAGGAGGAGAAATATAAGATAAAGAGATGATTGGGTAAGAAGAAAGAGAAATGTAGATCAGAAATAAAGACGACAGAATATTTTGTTACAGTACTTTAAGATTTTCAGTGTTATATTCTTTTTTTGGTTCTAAGGGCCTTTTGTACTGCTGCACCTATTCTAAGATTCAGCTCCCGCGGCTCGGGTCCGCGCACCCCGCGGCCGGGCGGCGCGGCCCATGGATGATCCTCCATCAATTTATTAATAATTATGAATAATTAATAACAGCCCGACCACGCATGCATTCGCTACCCCCAGCGACATCCAGCGACGGCACTCCGCGCGGAAGGGTGTATGATGTAGAAGATAAACCGAGTGGCTGGTCGCTGGCATTCATTCCGCGCCTGACTGCTTCCCTGTTTGTTCTTCCATCTGATGGTTATGTCTGTCGGGGCGCTTCTGTGCGATCTCGTGCCGTCTCCATAGATCCGTCTCCTAGAAGCTCTCTCTCTTCACGATTATCGGAATCGTGACGACGGTGTCTCCAAGTTCAGGCATATGAGGGGGGTAATCAACGTTTTCTGTTTGCAAGGGATTTGTTTCCATCATCCCCAGCCCAACTTTCCAATGTCAAAGGTTTGGGTGGACTTCAGGGGACCTGGGGGGATTCCTATGTGGCCTTCCCTGGAAGAGGTACAAACCGTTAACTCCTCAGGAGACATGCAGTGTCTGATTTCTGCCACAGGTTGAAACTCGATGATGAAGACCTTCGCGAGTTTCTTGCGCGTTTTGAAGCGAAGGATCTGAGGGTTGTGCCCCCAAAGGAGCAAGGTACCGAGCTAGAGCGTGGAAGAGCGGGGGGCACTCGTGTCGGACCTGTTCAGACTAGACGCTGACAACGAGCCTGTCGTCTGGTGTGTGCTGCCGGATGATTGTTTGCTTGTTTCATACACCAAGGAGCAGGCCCTCCGCGTCTTGGGACCGAAGGCATGGGACGAAGAGCTGTTTACGCTGCTTGAGAAGAAGAGCGAAAGCTTCTTTCTCACCTGTTCGGTTGGGCAGTTCGATGTGAAGGAATTTCGCAAAATGTATCCGAGGGAGCTGAGGCGCGGAGACTTTCGATTAGTCGGGCAGCTGCAGAAAGCATACCGGCGTCGGGTGGGACTATCCGACGGGCAGAGGGAGTTGGACACTCAGCTGACTGTTGAGGATCTTTGGATAAAGAGAGAGGCCGCAGTCAATGAGGGAAAGGCCGCGCTGGAGCGATGGCGACAGGAGTGCCCCTCCAAGCCGGTGCTTCTGTTGGACATGGATGGGTGATCAACACCAACTGGCGGTGCACAGATATGCCCACAGACGAGGAGAAGGTGAGGACGCTGGATGATCTTCAGATGGAACGCTCCCCCTCCACTCTTTCGATCTGGTTTCTCCGTGCATGCAGCGGAGGAATCCGCGTTTGGACTTTGACTCGACGCAGTTTAAAATTTCAGTAGTTTGATTACTTTTGTGCATTTGATTGCATGCAGGTGAGGAACCTGTGGTCGGACATGACTTTCCGGGATGTTCAAAACTATGCAGGTCCCTCCGCGTGCCTGGCTGCCATCAAGTACTCTCCGTCAGTCATCAGAAAAATCAACAGCTCGGTTCGTGACGACCTGTGCAACGTCATGTGGCTTACAGGGTAGGTCATCCTTTGTGAAGTTGTCATGCCATATCAACATGGAGCGGTTTGTCCTTTCTTGTCTTCAATACCCGTGGAATCCCGGATTCCCACAAGATCATTTCCGCATTTCGTGTCGTGAGCGCAAGTGACTCGGCCCATTACGAGTCGAAAAATATAGGAGGCGGCCGCTGTTCAGCCAAGCAAAGGTTTTCATGCTGTATGTTTTGATGTAAGTTACAGTGGATGTTTTGATGTTAGATGTGACTCCTGTTCATGAGATCATGCGGCCACTGTTCAAGCCACAGTTCGGCGACTTCGGCCCAGCAATCGAAACAATGTGAAGAATATTTGTACAGTCTTGCCAGTGCGGTGAAAGTGAAAGGTGACAAAAGCGTTGGTGATGACGCACTTTCGGACTGCCATCGGTTGTAGACCCCGTTTGCTTTTGATAGAACTCACCACATTTTGTGCACATACTCAAAGGGGGTTCAGGTGGTTTTCGCGCCCCTGTTGTGATGTCACGCATGCGATATGACCTCGCTCAACTCGCTGCATGTGAAGATTGGCAAACAGCCCGCCCTGTGTTTTTCTTTGCAGGTGGAGCATCTCGGATAAGGCTTTCCTTGCGCCTCAGCTGACCCCGCCTCTTGAGGACTTTCACCTTGCGCCCTTCGGAAAAAGCGCCGTACATCTCTTTGAATGGGCAGCGGAGACTCCTTTGCTTTGGCTTGAGGACTATATCGGGAACCACAAACTCGCTCGCGAGTGGATGAACCAGCGGCCGAAATCTGTGATCATTTCACCGATAGGATCGCAGGGTCTGACGCCGTCGCAAGTTGACAGGATCGAGGCTTTTCTCCGAGACCCTCAGCAGGCAGCGGGAGAGGTGCTGGGGTCTTTCGAGGACCTTTCGCTGAGTGAATACGAAGCAGCACGGCAGCGATTGGCAGAAGAGGCTCAAGCAGGAGGTGGGCAACATGCTTTTGCAGATCAAGTGGAAGCGAGGAAGAAGAAAAAGAAAGTCGCTTTTATTTGAGGTCGAACTTCTTGTCTGTTGTTTGAAGTGTTCATTTCGTGTATGAATCACATGCGTAAGAAGAATCAATCAAATTTGTTTTAATTTTGCCGTTTTTGCAGATGGTTCGCTGCCTGTCTCGTCAAGCAGTCACAGCAAGCGAGGGGGGGAGGCAGAAGCAGAAGAGGAGGGATCTCCTGTGTCAGCAGATGCCTCAGGCCTGGGGTCAGGGGGGGACGTTTCGGAAAGTGCACATGTGAAGAGGGGGAAGACGGCTGAACATGAAGACACTGCAGACAGCTCGAAAGGCATGAAAAGTCTTCGCCCTTCTCCGCCGAATGAAAAACATTGATTTGAACTCTGGCTGAGTTCCCAGGAAAGGCCACTCCATAGAACAGCGAGGATACATTCAGGACACTCAGACTGAAACTGCTGCTGAAAATATCGATCTGTGCAGTGCGGGCAGCTAGGGCAAATGCCGTGGCCCTCAGCCGTACGCGAACCCGAAATGCGGACATGCCAGAGCCGTGGCGCGGTAACGGCGGTCACGCTGCTTCTGCTTCATTCTGGCCTATTTTTCTGGGCCAACCTAGGGGCCAACCGTGGCATACAACAATAGAAGAGTAATCTACAGAAAAGGATTTCAACTAAAAATTTAAAGATCGATCAATCTCTAGATCAATCTTTTTCAGAAGTTTCTTTAATAGATATAGAAAATATTGATTGATTGATTGATGATGATGATGTATGCGGTTAAAGCCGGTGAGCCGTATAGGCTCTGGCCAACCTAGTATTTCCTGTATAGATTCAATCCTTCGACCTAGGGCCTACTGGGGCATTTAATAGGCTTGAAGAAGATAAAACCTGCATCATGCAAAAGACCACCACCTCAGCGGTCTTCCTACGCATACGGGCGGTGGCCCCAGCACGAATACCCCCCCCCCCCCCTCCTGGGCGGGGGCGCCGGCTGGGGAACTTATTTCTGATCACACCAGTCTCTCAGCAGAACCAGTCTGAGTCCATCAAAGTAGTATTAAAGAAGTGTCCTGACCTCAACAGTGCTTTTTTTTCTAGAAAGAAAGCTTCTCTGCAGAAAAAGATCTCTTTTTTGAGTTTGTTTTGATAGGATGACCGAGAAGGCTTTTGCAAAAGTAAAGCGGTTTGGAGAAGTCGCGACTCTTCTCTCTTCCGAAACCTTCTTAGTGAAAGCACTAAAAGGGTCAATTTAGAAGATACCGGGCTATCTGTCTTAAAAGGGTTTGATGCCAGGCCATCTGTCTGGGGTGCAGCAGATAGGGGCTCTCTGGGATATCTATGTGATCCGTCAGTACCAGTACCACCTCTAGCTTCTGTTAAGGGGGGATCGGGCGGCACAAAACGCTCACCGTCTCCTTCGGACATCGGGAAAAAAAGGGTCTGACCACTTCTCCTTACCTTGAAGACGACAAAATCAGATATCTACACATCCAGTGCACCTTTCTGAACGGTTTAAACGTGCTTTTATGATGAGGACAATCAGTAAAGAGAGTTGTATGTGCTATTTTGATACGTAGCCAACTATTCGGCAACATCAGGAATCTGGTCAGGAATAAGTTGGCAATGCGGCGCCGGGGGAGGGGTATTGATGCCGGGGCCGCCGCCCACATGCGTAGTCTTCTTCTCCCCCACACACACCCGGCGGGACCTGTGGGGGGCAACAAAAACTAAAGGAGGGCAATCATGGGATTGATAGAGTTATATATAACCAAATAATTCAATTGAAATGCTATAGGATATGATAGGAATCATAAGATACTCTAAGGAGGATTAATGTCTGGAGGATTGTATGGCCCCCTGCCCCAATGCTGAGCATTCGACATGCGGCATCCAGGAAAAGCGCATACACGCACGCCAGACCTTCCTGGCTGCGTCACTGAGTGTTGTTTAATCAATTTTTATTGTTTATATCTATAAAAAAATGTGGTTGGTAGGTTATGGTAGCTTTTTTGTTGATCATCGTAACCATTTCATTAATTTAAGTCGACTAAGCCTAGGACTGAGCTGACCGCCGACTGGCTGAAAGTGAATCATTTGGCTCGGGGCCATGTAAAAATTCATTTGAGTGCCAATGGCACGCAAGACCCCCCCCCCCCAAACCTTCTCGCTTCGGCAACAAATCTTTTTCTTAAAAAAAAAATGTTTTGACACTAACTTTTTTACTGTTTAGAGTCTAAAATCATATTGAACAACCACTAAAACTTAAGTTAAAAACTTGTTAAAAACTTGTTAAAAACCCAAATTTGAACCATTATGCAAAAATTATGCGATCAATACACATCTGCAACAGGTTTGTTCAATGTAATTTAATGATTAAACGGCAAAGTGCACAGACATTGGATTATCTTTCCTATGATACATGAGAAAGGAGGACGTATAGTCCTCAATCGGCTTGTTATTTGAAGTTACTTATTTCCACCGAATAGTCCTTCGAGGATATCCCGGTTACCCAGTCCTCCTTCAATTCGGGGCGAACCCAGACAATCAAGCCGCCCTAGACAATCAAGCCGACAATCAATTCGGGGCATCAGAGGAGACTTGTCAAGGGGGGGGCCGGATGAGGGAATCGTGGAGGGGGAATAAAAATGTCAGACATACATAGTATGGTTAAGAGTAACGAAAGTAAGACGGTTACTAGGCGGCTGCTAGGCCGCCCGGTTACCAATTTTATAGTTACGGTAATAGTGTTCTAATGGTAGTGGTAGTAGCTAAAAACAGGCAGATTTTGCCATATTCTGAGTCAAACTTGACCTACAAAACCAATTTTAAACTAGTAAAAATCATATTTTTGGCATTCATTAAAAGTTCATTCTAGTAAAGTTCAATGTTCATCATTTTATAACTGAACTCAGTGAACTGTAAGTCTCTAACTAGTATATATCACTATATGTATAACATATATTATTTGAATATGATCATTTCAGCGCTTTAAACTGCTAATAACTTAAGTGGTCAGGCTTTAAAATAGATTTAGCAACTAGTTTAGCAACTGCTTTTATCAGAGTTTTTCTTTGAAGTACCATGGTAGTGGTATATGCCTTCAAGTTTGCCGGTTACCATCTCATGGTTACCAAAGTGACGGTAACTCGCTACTGGCTAAAAGAGGCCGATAGTAACTCCTAACCATACTGTGTAGTCAGACAATTTTTCAAAATTCTGGACCTCTGATGCTTCAAAACCAGATGACATCTGGAAAAACCATTTGGTAGCTTTTATATGGCAACTATAGGGATCAAGATTGAGTACTTACGGCTTGTCCACCAAACCTCACTGAGATGAATGCCTAAAAAAGGCTCGATGGCATACAAAGACCCCCCCCC
>JAHBMJ010001172.1:11672-34714 GCA_018398765.1 Chromera velia | reverse complement strand
ATTTTGTTCACGTCAAGCCCTAGAGGGGACTTGTTCCTGTTTCTCAGGTCAGACACAGTTGAGGTTCGACTCTCGCTGGTTGTCACCACGTGTTCCGTGCTCCTCCGGACTCAGTAGGTCAGACGAAGCCGAAACGGAAGAATAGAACTAGAATTGGAGTTGAATATATCTTTTAATTATTCACTCAGTGTTATTGAAGTCAGTGAAGGTCGGTTCAGATCGCTTCAAGTCAATTCTTCCAGAAGGTAAGTCAACTCGATTTGGGATTCAATTCTGTTACTCCGAGGTCAAGTTTTTAATCGATTCTTTCTTTTCTTTTTTTTCAAAGTTGCATTTTATGCTTGTTTCCTGCAAAGGTTGCCAATTGTGAAAGTGTATCAATTGTGTAAGTGTATCATGTTTGACAGACTTTCATTTTTGAAAGTGTATCAAGTTTGACATACTTTGCCTTAACCGATACAGAACCGATTAATCGGCTTTGTATCGGTGTATCATCAGACTCATTGCTTGACCTTCTATCAATCTATTTTCCGTCTTTCTTATTAACTCTATTACTTTTTTTTTTTACTCAAGCTTTTTAACCTTATTTCTTTTATCAGCTTTCTGATATCGTCTGACTTTATTTCTTTTATACCAAGTGTTTAATTCATTTCCATCCATTCTCTACCAATCTTCCATCAAGGTATACATCCTTTACTGTATATCAGCCCTATAAGACCTTAACTCTTACATTCCGATTGATCTTTCTCCATGACTTCTTAATCTATCATTCCTGTTGCTCAATTTAATAACTAAATATTTACTAACAAAATAAGACTAGTTTATGTCGTTCTTACTAGCCTTCGATCTAAAAAACCTAACTTCATTCTATTGCCTATAACTTCCATAGAACATATCCCTCCTGCTTAAGATAGTTTTCCACAACCGTTTAATTTTTTTTTACTACAAATTCTGTTGGTGTTTACTATAAATTGTGTTAATATTTTAGTGCTTTGCCGGGGAAGATCCGCAAAGATCTGACAGCGAACCATAACTTCTTTCAATTAACAGAACAGTGAATCCCCTTCCAGCACCCTAAGGCTCCTTCCAACAAATCGCGACTCTTCTTTCAACAGAACATATCCCTCCCTATTGTTGCCTCCCTTCCAAACTTGAAGGAGGCACCTCATACAAAAAATTATGAAAAGATCTCTTTTTTTTCTTTTCTCCTTTCCTTCTTTCCTGACGATTTTTTTTTTTTTATGCATACCTTCAAATGCAAAGTTTTCTCTTCACCATAATCCTTCATTTGATCAACAAGGCCTTCCTTCTGAACAACAAAATGTGTCACAATCAACCTTCTCTTTTCTTCTGCATTTTTCTTCACACAGACTCAGAGTGAGTAAGATTGATCATATCCGCCCCATTGTTCCCACAGTTGACTTTTCTGAGAATAACACAATCCGACTGTGTGTCAGAATCTTTGGAGTCTGCGGGTGCCACCTGACCCATGTCCCCTTGTTGAGCTTCTCCTTGGGAGCTGCCGGGAATCGACGTCGGGCTGAACCTTGGAACCCAGTCTCCGGCTGCAGGTGAAGGCATCATACCCAGTGTCTGCTGCTCATATTCTCCGAAAGGAGGGTCAATCGACGGAAGTCTGGGGCTGAGAGGTCTGGGGCTTGAAGTTCATGACATGGAACTGTGAAATCTGTGGCAGAACTGACTGAAACTGTGGGGCATTGGGTTGTGGGGCCTTGAGCCGAAGGGGAAGGGGCTGTAGAACCTTCCTGGACTGTCAGGTGGGAAGGGAAGAGGACTAAGCCTCGATACGTCTTGTCTGTCATCCCCGTTGTTCTGTGGTGAAGGGGGGAACGACCCAGTTAGATAGGATACACCTTGGACTGCTGCCTCTATCCGTTCATCCTCTTCATCACTTGCGAGCGGAAAGGTGGGAGAGCGAAAAAACCAATTTGGTAGTTGTCTGTCGGTCTGTCCCAATAAAGCAGCACCCATGATGTTGTTGTGCACAGGTCCGCTTGGGAAATCTGCTGCCTCTCCCATGTATTGTTTTTTCCTGCTAGACAAGCTGGGATGAGTGTCTGTCCTATCGGTAAAAGGCATTCTGTCAATCCTGGGTTCTTCTTGTTCTCTTAGGGAATTGTTGATGGACTGCAGCGGATCTGAAATCGGGAAGGCCGGTAGCAGACGTTCAAATAGATACTCTATGTTTGGAAGGGTTCCATTCCAAATATTCGCTATAATTATTTTATGGACTGGAAACCCGTATCTTCCATTATCTACTTAGAAGAGCTCTGCGGGCGAAAATGCTGCTAACCGGATTGACGTCCCTTGTCTGAAAGGACCTTGCCACACATGTAGCCCTTGTGCACATGCGTCTTCGTATGTTAATTCTGGAATTATTAAAAACCCCCTCGAGATGAAAGTGCTTTATTATCCTTCTTCTGACGGGGTAAAGAAAGGATCTATGTATGCCGCATGAGCAGTCGCAAGATTCCATGCTGCTATTGGATATTTTGCATTAGAGTCTGGGTTCCAAGGTTGTAGGATTACTCTCATAATTTTCACTGCTCCAATGCCAAAGTATTTGGTGATTCCTGCCATAGCCTCTAAGAATCCAATTGTCTTAACGACCCCTCTCCCCAAACTGATCTTATACTCCGTCCATATTTGTTTCTTTTTGTATTCCTCATAATATCTGCGGAAGTCTTTCTCGTGGCGGAGACGACAATTCCTAATTGCTTTGAACGTGGCATCCCACGATTCCGGACAGGCCACTGCCATAATAGAGAATGTGAGAGCCAGCATAGCGATATCGTTCACCCAGGAGTGGTAGAGCAGGATGGCTGCTCCTGGGAGACCCGCTTCCCTGATCAGCATTCTCATCGTCAGGGCGAAAACCTTCATGACAAATTTTCACCACTGCGCCGTATATAACCCTGCAGGACCATGGGCTGTCCCGATTGGGATGTCATAGTTTTTATAGGCCTCAAATCTCTGATGCAACTCCGCCCTTTGATCTAGTATAAAGTTGTAGGTGTCCTCACCCAGTCCCTTGCGCATCTCTTGTCTGCTAGCCTGTTTGGCTTGGTCCATAAATCTCCGTGTGTAGCTTGAGAGAGACTCTATCGGGGGCCGCGGAGCGGAGCTGGGAGAAGTTTCCGTATTCTCGTCTTCCATTCTCTCGATGCCTTTGTACAGCTGAACAACTGTTATTCTAGAAAGGGAAGGCTAAGAGAGAAGAATTAATATAGATAAGAATCTGAAAGGGGAAGGTGTTCACAACTTTGAGAATGACAGGTGTGAGGGTACGGAATATAGAGGATGGTGCTTGTGTTCTTGAACTTGACAATCATTCAGTGAGTTGATGGTTGCGCAACACCGTACATCCGTCAAAGTATATTCAATTTTGAACTTTTTTAAATTTGACAGACTTTCAAATTTGTCAGACTTTGCGTAATTTATCTAGCGGGGACGCGGCTTCATGCATGCAGATTTATTTTCCGGGGCCGCGTCGGGCCTGCCTCAAAAATGATGAAAAAGCATGCATATATATATATATATATATATATATATATGCATGTAAAGATCCGTCTATCTCTTGAGAGGGAACTGACCTTAATGATCAATAGTACAGCTAACCTGAATCACTTCTTCTCATGATGTCACTCCTTGATAAGTTTTTCACTTACTTGAGATCATCTCTCGAGTCTTCTCCTTGAGTATGGTTTGAGCGAAAAGAATGCTCATCTCCATATAGTTCCCTGGGACTGCGTTTACTACGATCTATATATATACAATCGATCTCTTTACTTGATTCTGGAAGTATGAGTCTCACTTGCCCTAAGCATCACTTTGTACGTCACGTTGGATGGCCAGCCCTCCGCATCCGAACAAGGCTTATGACGCTTGGAGAAACAAGCTGACCGCTATCCCGGTGTTTGGCTCGAGTCTGAAGGTTGGTTTGTGTTTCTCTATTCTTTTATCTTCCTCTATGTTTCCAAGTTTGTGAAATCGCCCACGTGCCTCTCATTTATACATCGTACATATATTTCCAGCGCTGTGGGCTTGCGATCATGTCGCTTCCTGCCCGGTGAGGGGCTATATCAGAGCCCAGAACGCAATTTATGCTCCTGCTTCCACCTCTCTCACCATGCTGATTTTTGCCATGCCCTCAACAAGGCTCCTGGCCTTTATACAGAGAGGTTGATTGTATAATCTTTCATGAATTTGATCCAAATACTCATAGTCTCTCCGGACTATATAATGTACAGACTGTATGGGTCCTTGAATTTCATTAATTACTTTACGGTTCATTACAAATGAGTCAATCATTCCATGTAGGTCTCTAATCCCCTTGACGCCGGCACCTCTCTCTGTCAGTTACTTCTTGCCTCTGTCTGATGGTCTCCCAGGACCGGGGCAATATCTCATTTCTAATAACACGTAGCCTGCAAAATGAGTAAAGAGAAGGAACAAAGCATTCCACTTGTCCTTCTACATGGCAAAGGGCCTTCCAGCTACGATGCCCGGGCATTCCTGGCTTCACCAGCTCCAGGATCCCAATCGTACCTCTCTTGCATGCATAATCAATCATTCATCTTGCTCTCTTTCATGTCTGCCTCCCTATTGTCAGAAGGTGCTTTCTCTGAATTATTCCAGACTCAAACAACGCTTCCTCTACCCTTTATTCTTCTCTTATCAAGTTTGCCCTCAATCATTCCCAAGGCAGTCTCTTTTCTTCTACAACGATGTCTTCTTCGTCCAAATTTTCATGCAGGAGCCAGTCTCCTGTTCCATGCAACAACTATGCATGGTTCCTCCCTACACAGAGGTCAGTCTCCCTTCGTCTCCCTTTCCATTTATACAATCCATAATTCTTTCTCTCAGTTTTCTATGCAGATATCCGTCTCCCCTTCTATCCATACAACCACATTTCTTCCTTCTATCCATCTTTTCATGCGGAGGTCAACTTCCTTCTTCCATTCATACAATCACAATTCTGCTTTTCATCCTTTATGCAGAATTAATTCTTCTCCTTCCGTTCGTGTAACCACAGTTCTCCTTTTCTCTTATCATACAGAAGCCAGTTTCTCCTTTCACTCAGATGGTGTTCTCTTCTACACTCACGTGTGCAACGGCGTCTCGCGGTGTCTCGTCTCTTCTTTTATTCAGGCAGCGTTCTCTCTTTCTATTCATATGTGCGACGACGTCTCGTCTCTTCTTTCATTCAGTCAGCGCTCTCTTGCTCTCTCTTTCCATTCATATGTGCGATGATGTCTCGTCTCTTCTTTCATTTAGTCAGCGCTTTCTTTTTCCATTCACATGTGCAACAATGTCTCGTCTCTTCTTTCATTCAGTCAGCGCTCTCTCTTTCCATTCACATGTGCGACGATGTCTTGTCTCTTCTTTCATTCAGTCAGCGCTCTCTCTCTTCACTCTTCTCCCTGCCCCATTATTATCCCTCGATTTTCCTCAGGTATTCTTCAACCAATTCGGAACACGAGAGGTCATCTTCCATCTCCCAAGTGAGTTCTTCGTATCCTTTCTATTTGAGTAGATATTCAAATTTGTCTCCTTTCTTCCTTCTACCACAAATTTTTTCTACCTCGTAGTCTCTTCGACTGTCTCTGTCTGCATTGTTTGTCTTTGTTTTCTTCTTTTGAACGGCTGAGTCCGTTTGGTGTCGTTTCCGCGAAGTTTGTTTCATTTCCCCTTCCTCCCTCGCTTTTTCTACCTCAGACATTTCCTCATCATCCGCAACTTCCACCACTTCTTCTGGTTCTTCATCAATTTCTTCGTATATCACTTCTATCATGTCGCTTTCATTCAAATTTCGTGAAAGGAAGGGTTTGATTCTTCTTCTATTGACTGTCATCGTTTGCTGTGCCCCCGGTTTACGTAAAACAAAAGTTCCATTGAGTAAACAAACATTGATCAAGTAAAGCCCCTCAAATAAGTCATTCAATCCTTTTCCGATCCTCTTGTCTTTCCTTGTTCCCTTTTCTAACCAAACGTAATCGCCTTTCTTGTAAATCCTTAGTTTGGAAGGATCGTTTTTGAATTTTCTTCTCATTCTTTGTTCTGCTGCTGTTTGAAAAAGTTGCATTCTTTCTTTGTTCTCTTTTCTGACATCCTTCAAAATCTCTACGTAATCTTGCAGAAGGAATTTCTCATCGACAGATAAATCTGCCAACAAACGCGATGGATTGTTGGGCTCTTTACCGAAGATGATCTGCTAGGGGCTTATTCCAATGCTCGTTTGATACGTACTGTTATGTGTGAAAGCGGCAAAGGCAAAATACGTACTCCAGTCACTCCCTGATTTGGTTACATATTTTGCCATCGAGTTCTTTATGTCGGCATTGATTCTCTCGATTCTTCCTTGTGTTTCTGGAGAATATGCTGTCGCTAGAACTCTGTCTGATCCGATTAAATGACAGATACTTTGAACCACCAGATCTAAGAGATTTGCCCCCCTGTCTGACTGCAGGCGCACTGGTGTGCCATAACGACAAATTAAATTCTATACAAGTGCCGTTGCGATTGTATCTACTTTTTGGTTTTTCAGTGGAATCAATTCTGCGTACCTGGATGTGAGACAGAGTACAACCAAAATGTATTTATATCCCTCTTTCATCACCGGAAGGGGACCCACGATGTTAAAACTGAAGCTTTCCAGCAGTGCATCTCGAATGATCTGTGGTTTGTACTATGCTTTCTCTAAATTCCTTCTCTTCATCTGGCATTTTCTGCAGGTACGAACAAACTGTTGCACGTTCGAATACATACTCGGCCAAAAATATTTCTCGGACAACGCTCTGACCACCCTGTGCATCCCTATGTGTCCTGCCAAAACGTGTGAATATGAATTCTGTAAGAGTGCTTCTCTCATTTGTTTTGGTACTGCCAAAAGAAAACGCATGCCTGAGCGGTGTCCATTAGCAGGGGAGAAAAGATGCAGGAGTAGTCCTTGATGCATCAAATACAGAGGGGCTTGAGAGACCAAACGAATCCTTTCATGATAAGGGAGTCCTTCTGAAATTTCTCCTTTTTCCAAATATTCAATCATTTGTGACAATTCTGAGTCTTTTCTTTGTACAGATTTTACATCTTCCACTGTGTGTGGTAATACGATTAAAGGTGCGTCAAGAGGTTTTGGTACGTTTGATTCTAGATTTTCTTCTTTTCTTTTCTTCGTTGTCGTGTGTGCCGCAACCACAACTGAGTCATCTGATTCTGTGTCTGAGTCTTTTTCTTGCATTCGTTCGTAAACGAAATACCCTCTTGTAAGCGCATCTGCATCTGTATTGCTCGTTCCCTTTTTGTAGATGACTCGATAATCGTACCCTGACAGTTTCAGACTCATTCTCATAAGACGGGGGTTAGTGTCTTTCTGTCGGTGAACCCACTGCAAAGCTGCATGATCAGTGTAAATAATGAATTCTCTCCCCCACAGCCACGGTTTAAATTTCTCAACTCCCCATGTGCATGCAAGCATTTCGGTCTCACTTATATGCCAGCATCTTTCTATTGATGTGAGTTTTCTTGACGCATACGAAATTATATATTCATGCCCTTCATTGTCCTCTTGATACAGAATTGTAGAGATGGCAGAGTGTGAAGCGTCACATTTCAAGATGAAGGGAACGTCCCAACAAGGATGGCCAAGCATAGGAGCTGAGGTGAGGATCTGTTTCAATCTGTCAAATGCTTCTTGGTGCGCCGTCTCCCATTTAAAGGGTGTGTTTTTCTTTGTCAGGTCATACAATGGTGCTGCTATTGACGCATATTTCTCTACAAACTTCCTGTAGTACCCCGTCAACCCTAAAAATCCCCTTGTCACTTTCACAGTCTTGGGAGGAACGGCGTTTTTAATATATTCTGTTTTCTCGCCTGAAGGTAAAATACTTATAGGTATAATTTTGTGGCCCAAATAATGTATTTCCTCTTGAAAGAACGAACATTTGCTGAATGAAATTTTCGCTCCGATATTTTTGAAGCGAGTGAGCACAGCGTGAAGGTCGGCGAAGTGATCTTTCATAGACTGAGATGCACAGAGTAAGTCATCCATGTACCCCCATGCGCATACATTCATCAATCCTCTAAACAATTGGTCCATGGTTTTCTGCAGCATGGCGGGAGCGGACTGAATGCCAAAAGGTACGCGAAGAAACTTGTACGATCCTTTGTGACAAGAAAATGTAAGTTTTTCTTGATCCTTCTCTCTTACTTTCATTTGATTGAAAGCCGAAGCAAGATCAATGACTAAGAACCACTTTTTCCCTTGGAACTGAGTCAGAATGTCATCTATGTGAGGTAAAGGCCAGTTTTTCTTCTTCAGAACAGCGTTGAGACAGCGGTAGTTGACACACAATCTGATTTTATTTCCTGGTCCTTTCTTTTTCATGCAAACGATCGGAGCACTCCAGGAACTGAGGCTTTCTGTGATTACTCCTGACTGCAACCAATTATTTATTTATTCTTCTACCTTTTCTCTGAGCGCATGCGGCACCTGTCTAGGTCTGACAAAAACTGGTTCTTCTGTGTTCGTTTCTATGGCATGTTCGATTTCTCCTAATGATCCCGGGTTTCGCTTAGTTGGAAAGAGGGAAGTGAACTCTAATAGTAGAAGCTCCAATCTCTTCTTTTCTTCTGGGTTCAAATTCCTGGCCTTCTCAACCGTCTCCTTGATTTGTTTGATCGCTTCTTCTTTTTCTTCTGGAAGAAGTTCATCCTTTTCTTTTTTTTGTGAATCTTCCGACATAGACATTTGTGCTGCTGATATGTTGCAGTCTTGTCGCACCCTCTTATCCTTTTCTCTACCCTCGTTGTTTTCTGTACAGATGGTTGAAAACGCTTGATTTTCTTCTCCTTCAGTTCCACAAATAGATGCATATGCAAGACGGAGATTAGGAGAGAAAGTGAAAGATCGACATGTAGCATTGATCACAGCAATATGAACACTTCGGTTTTCTATCCTTCCCATGCTGTCATGCAGATAAATCCCAATGGGTGCATATCGTCTCAAACTGCCCTCTACATGTACAACACTTCCATTGGGAATCACAGAATCGTCAGGTAGGGAGGTAGACACATGAGAGAAAGAGGAAGGAGGGAGAGTTTCTTTTCTTTGAAAGAAGAGAGGTGACTGGATAAACTGTTTTTCTTTCCTGAGAATTTCTACAGGGCGGAGAGAAATTCCATATAGATTTTCTCCTTCTCCTTTCAGCTGAAGGACGTCGGGGTTAAAAGAGAGAGACAAAATATGTTCATTGCAAAACGACTTTCTGAGAATACATTCATTTTTAATAGAAGAAGAAATGTAAAATCTGTGTTTTTTCATCTTCCCTTCTATGTTTACTTACAGAGAGACGGACCCTTCATTTCCTAATTCTAAAACTTGTCCCCCTTCCCCTTTTATAGTCAGTGGAATTCTTTGTACAGTCAAACCTGGTATTTCTTTCCTGAGACGTCGAAAGACTTTTGTGTGCAATAAAGAGACTTCGGCCCCCGTGTCAATAAGAGCAACTGTAGAAGGAGTTTTTTCTTTAAAAAGAGAAATGAAGAGTCCTACACCTGGTGAAGAAAGTCTGATATGAGCAATGTGAGCAGAAGGAAGGGGTAAAGGGTCGGGTTGTTTTCGGTCCTCTTTCATTTGAGGCTTTTTGTTCATGTGCAGTTGCCTCGGAACTGCACACGCCTCAGTGTTTTTGTCTTTGGTTTTGGTTCACCGGAATGGCATTCGCATGGGTTGCCAATCAAGGCGGAGGTTGGGGAATGGTGTGATTCGGTCTCATCGGCTTCAACATCAAGAATGGAGTTCAAGGCGCTGGTGGATTCATATGCAGTCGATTCCACAGCTGAGGTGGGTGTCTATTGGGAGGGAAGGGGCGGTATGTTTGGTAGGGTCTGAGTGTTCTACCACTGTTTCCTTCAAATTTTCTCGGTAGTTCTTGCATTGGTCCTTCCCATCCATTTGTGTCAATTTGATCCCTGTCTGTGTTTTGAATGTACTGTTCCCTTCCTCTCCGATCTCTTTCTGTTCTTTCAGCTGCCATCTCATCCTTTCTCTTGATTTGGCATGCAGCTCTGATATGTCCTTTCTTGTGACAATAGTTACATTTTATCTCTGGTGGAAACGTACATCCATTCATAGTGTGTGTCCTGGTTCCTGCACATTTGGTATACTGTGCCCTTGACTGCAGTATTTTGTATGCGATGTTTGCAACGTTCACTACAGGGGTTCCTTGTGAGACATCTTGCATGGGTACGTCATCACTGTGTGGGTAGGTGATTTCCAATCTTTCCCCCAGGGGTCCCGTCCTTCCTATTTTTACACTGGAAACAGAGACCTGATATGTTGCCAGAGTTACAGAAGAGTATTTCTTTGTATCCAAGAGAAGTTCTTGAAACGAAGAGTAATCTTTTGTTCTCAGTGCAACTCTCACTGTCTCGTTAACAACTCCTTTCACGAAGTGTTTAATAACAGTTGACGCGTCTATGTCCTTTCTCCTCTCACTGCTGAGAATTTCGATACCTGTTTGCATAATCTTCCAGTGACTCAGTAACTTTCTGTTTGGGGGAAAAAAGCTTTTCTTCTGCTGAGTATTGATCTGCTTCTGTTAATTTGTATTCGTTCAGGAAGAGGTTTGTGAGCTGCGCAAGGGAGCTGATGAGAAGCAACTTCCCAGGAGGAAGTTGATCGTACCAGGTTTTGCCTCTAACCGCGAGTGTGGAGGGAAAGTACATGTCTTTGAAGTCAAAGAAATTCCACTGCATCCGATTATAGAGATGAATCATCCTCCCCCAATATGCTCTTGTTTGTGTTCGATCTCCCGAGAAGGAAGGAAGGTCTACTTTCACTTTTGGTATGTCTCTTGTAAGCCGCAATTCGGTATATGCTCTTAGGGAGAGACGATGTCTGGTGGGAGTCTCAGGGATGTCGGGAGAGTAATTGGTATCCATACGCATAGGGACGACATTCCCCTGTCCGTCCAACCTGAAGATAAATCCCTGAGTCTGCAGGTCTCTAAGGAATTGGGGGTCAATGCTACTGAGCACTGACTGAGGCGGGGGTCCCCTTGGAGGCTGGTCATTATGTCTGGAGGCCCCCTGTTGTTCTCCTTCGTTCATTGGTCCTTCTTGTACTTCTTCTTCTTCTTTTAGGTTGGGGTTTGCTGGTGCTGCTACTCCCATCTGGACGTCGGGATGTTCAGCCTGAGGATTTTGTCCTACTGCTTCTCCATCTGCATATAGATCCTCGTTCTGGTTGGCGTTGGGTTGGGCTGGGTCTGGAGGAGCAGCAAGTAGGAGAGCAGCCTTGGCTTTAGCTTTGGCTTTGCCTTTAGCTTTAGCTTTAGCTTTAGCATTCGGTTTGGGAGCGGCGGCCTTTGCGAGCCTTTTTCTTTTGCCTTTGCTACAGCGTTTGCTAGAGCTTTTGCCTTCGCTTTTGCCAGCCTGGTGTTGTGCGTAGGCATCGTAATTCTATCGAAGGGGATCGGAATCAATCAGAATACGGCCAGACCCACCTACTGTTGGACACAAGGTAAGGGGGAAGCTGTAGGTGTTCAATGCAGATGAATTTCTCTTGGGGGGTGGTATCAAGGCCAAGAGCCTTCAGACCGAGAGAGGACTGTCGGTTGTGGGCCCAGACTTGATAGCTGTACTGGTCCAACAAGAAGACGCTCAAGTTTTGTGGGTTGCTTACGAAGGCAGCGTTCCTTTCGAGGGCTTCCTTAGCAAGGAGGCGGGCTTGTTCCTCTCTTTCGGAAACTGATCTATCGGAAGGGGAACCAACAACGGCTTTGAGTACCTTGGTTGTCTGAGCCGTGCTCTGGTCAAAGTTGATGGGTGGTCTTTTCTGTCTGTTTCCTTGAGTGGGAAGTATTTTGTTGAAGTATAAAGAAAAAGGGGAAGAAAGAAAGAAAATTTGGCAGCGCTTCACGATGAATTCCTGTCGGATGAGAAATTTATATAGAGGACAGAAAGGGAGACTTGTCAGCGATTTTGACAGCGCTTCACGTTCTGGTCCTGTTCAATCTGGGTTTTGGAGCAATCTACTCGTCAGTGGATTGGCCGAAGGGGATGGGAGTGAAGGCATATTCGTGGCTGTTGCTAGGTAGGTGTAAGCGATGGGGTTCGAGAGGCACAAGATCCAGAGATGCAATTCATGCACACGTATCTGTGAAGTCTCCAATGTAGGGATTCCACCGAAGAGGGGTAGGGGCAGCTAGATCCAGAGGGAGGAGATGAGTATGGATGAAGAGGGCACGCAGGTGTTTGGTCTCGAATGAGAGAAAGTAGCCAAAGTACTTGCCTCTCACAGGTCTCCTGATACCCGGTTTCTTCACGAGGAAGAGGGTGGTCTCAGTAGCTTGGATAGAAGCGATTTTGTTTACGTCAAGCCCTAGAGGGGACTTGTTCCTGTTTCTCAGGTCAGATACAGTTGAGGTTTGACTCTCGCTGGTTGTCACCACGTGTTCCATGCTTCTCCAGACTCAGTAGGTCAGACGAAGCCGAAACGGAAGAGTAGAACTAGAATTGGAGTTGAATATATTTTTTAATTATTCACTCAGTATTATTGAAGTCAGTGAAGGTCAGTTCAGATCGCTTCAAGTCAATTCTTCCAGAAGGTAAGTCAACTCGATTTGGGATTCAATTCTGTTACTCCGAGGTCAAGTTTTTAATCGATTCTTTCTTTTCTTTTTTTTTAAAGTTGCATTTTATGCTTGTTTCTTGCAAAGGTTACCAATTGTGAAAGTGTATCAATTGTGTAAGTGTATCATGTTTGACAGACTTTCATTTTTGAAAGTGTATCAAGTTTGACATACTTTGCCTTAACCGATACAGAACCGATTAATCGGCTTTGTATCGGTGTATCATCAGACTCATTGCTTAACCTTCTATCAATCTATTTTCCGTCTTTCTTATTAACTCTATAATCTAGTCTCTATTGCTTTTTTTTTTTTACTCAAGCTTTTTAACCTTATTTCTTTTATCAGCTTTCTGATATCATCTGACTTTATTTCTTTTATTCCGAGTGTTTAATTCATTTCCATCCATTCTCTACCAATCTTCCATCAAGGTATACACCCTTTACTGTATATCAGCCCTATAAGACCTTGACTCTTACATTTCGATTGATCTTTCTCCATGACTTCTTAATCTATCATTCCTGTTGCTCAATTTAATAACTAAATATTTACTAACAAAATAAGGCCTTCTCGGTAGACTTCGAACAAAGAACGTATGACAGAACGCCATCTTCTCCAGCGATCACACATGACATTCACACAGGTAGGACACCTTCACCTCTCTCAGATGCATCGACTCTCGATACACGCCACTCTCCTCTCGAAGTAGCTGACAATGTCATCTCTTTGGATAAAGAAGAACACATGAGTGCAGAAGGTATCGAATGGAAGGTGACAGATGTATGTGATGTTTCTTTTCCTTTTCTTTCACTTCTTCTTCCTCTCTCTCTCACTGGGGTGGGGGGAGGGGGGAAGAACCAACCAACGGGGAAGACAGGAGGGAAAGGAAATGAAGAGACGAAGAAAGGAACGGATAGACGAGGGGAGAAAGGAAAGGGGGGTAATGGAAGAAGCTTCAAAGGGAATGGAGAAAATAAAAAAGGAAAAGACAAAAGAGGGGGTGATGGCCCGGGTCCTCCGGACGCCTCGGGGAGAAAGAAGTCGAAGGAGGAGGGGACCCAGTGCTGTAAATATAGTTGTACTGCAAATAGCACCTGCAGCCGCTGTAGGTGCGCTAAGCTCAAAAGGGCTTGCTGGAACTGTTCTCTAGGAAGACAGGGCAAATGTCAGAATCCTTTTGGAAATTCTTCCCCCTTTGCTTCTTCTTCTTCTTCTTCTTCTTCTTCTTCCTCTTCTTCTCCCTCCCCTTCTCCTTCCGCTTCCTCTTTGTCTTCTTCTTCTTCTTCCTCTTCTTCTTCTTCTGCTGCTGCTGCTGCTTCTTCTTCTTCTTCTTCTTCTTTTTCTGCTGCTGCTGCTGCTGCTCCTGCTTCTTCTTCTTCTTCTTTTTTTTTGTCTGCTCTTTTCTTTTCTTCCTCTTCCGCTGGACCTTGCAAGGGAAGGAACGAGGTGGGCAACGGACAGGGAGGGGAGGGAGGGGAGAGGCCAGGCCACCGGATGGACCCTTCCTTCTTCTTCTTCTTCTTCTTCTTCTTCTTCTTCTTCTTCTTCTTCTTCTTCCTCTTCTTCTTCTTCTTTTTCTTCTTCTTTTTCGTCTTCTTCTTCTTTTTTTCCTTCTTCTTCTTCTTCTTCTTCTTCCTCTTCTTCTTCTTCTTCTTCTTCTTCCTCGGTGGCAGGCAGTGGGGGGAAAGAAGGAAGGGGGGGAGGGATTAACGGACATAGGGCCGTACGAGATTTGTCAGGTTGTGTTGGGAAGGAGGGGGGCCATCCAGCTGGACCTCTCCCCCATCCCAGCCTGATCGACCCGTTGAATGCATGCATGCAGGTTCAAAATCCTGTGAACTCTCTTTCTCTCTCCTCTTTTTCTCCTTTTTCTGGATCTGCTATGGCCGAAGAACCTTTTTTCTCTGCATCTTCGCATTTTTTGTCTTCTTCCTCTTCCTCGTTGTTTGCTTATGATGAGAGTGAGCTGGGACTCGACGGAGGATCTGATCCTGTACTGAATCGCAGCTCGAGTGAAGTTTTGCTTTCATGGCCTTCGCCGTCTTCTAATGAGCTTTCTCGCTCGAGGGGACAGGGCCTTCCGTCCCCTTTTTCTAGATCGCCACGCCTTTCTGACTCTGAGTCCTCTTCCTCGCGGGGCGATCTCCCTCCTATTTATCGACCTTCCTCTTTTGTGCCAGCCTTGACACTCCTCGTCCCACGCAGCAAGAGAAGGAGGAGAAAGAAACGAAAGAGAGATCGTGATATTCTGGATGATTCTTTTTCCTTTTGCTCTGCTGCCTCGCATGTTCCTCCCAAATCGTCCTCTTCTTCTTTTTCTTCTTTTTCGGATTCTTCTTCTCCCCCCTCTTCCCCCTCCTCTTCTTCTTCTTCTTCTTCTTTTTCTTCTTCTCCTCCTCTGCTTGTATTAGGGTATAAAAGGTTACACGGTGGTGAGAGATGGTTTGAAATCAGGCGCTCTCCTGATTCTGGTCTCGAATGGGTAAAGGAAAGGGACTTGATGAAAGAAAGGTTAGAGGATGAAAGAATAATCATACAGAAAGCCGTGAGAGAGTATTGGAAGGTGAGAAGAGGCAAGTTCAAGAAGCGAGGGAATGTTTGCTACCAGAACTTGACGGTGTCTCACCCACGGGACCGTCTGCGCTTTGCCTACATCAATGTGGGAGGATTGCAGCAGAAGATAAAAAATGGGGACATTCGTTCATGGCTCACTGAAACGGATGCGGATGTTGTGGTTCTGGTGGAAACACAACACCTGTCCTGCGATCTAGAACTGGGGGGTTGGAAAGGAGTAAATTGGTTACATAGGGAATGGAGAAGAAGGAAGACAAAAGTCCATTCCGCTTGTGCAGACAAAGAAATCCGGTCTGGAAGCGTATATATTTTGGTCAAATCGGACTGTTGGGGGGAACTCAGATCGGAGTTTGAGCTGGTAGGGCCGAGCATCGCCAGGGTGGCCATCTACTCGTTGGGTAGAAAACTGCATGTGTTTGGGGTATATTTGCTGGGGAGTTGGTCGAATCATAAGAAAGATGATACGAAAGAGATCCTATCTGATTCCCTGTGCTCTGTCCCCCTGGGAGAGCCGAGAGTGGTCCTGGGGGACCTCAACTCTCACACGGCATCGCTCTGTCCAGAAGGTCTCGAATGGAATCGTGAGCAACTGTTCAAACAGGACGAATCTACTGGCTCTGACGAGTCGGCTCCCTCTTTCATCCGGCATTCAGAATGCAAGCAGTCAGTCGACCTTATGGGCTGTGAATTGGTGCGTCTTTGTGGTGAAAGCAATCTACTCATCCTGAATGGTCTGCAAGGTGTGCAAGGGAAGTGTGGGGGCAAAGACTTCTGCTTTTCGGGTGCTTGTACCTGTAAATCAAAGAACATGAAAAAAGAGGCATCCGTTGTCGATTATATATTGGTTGACCCTTTCCTTCTCTCCTCTTGCACAGACTGGGAAATCGCTTTCGATGGACTGATTGGCTCCGATCATGACCATGCATCTATCTGTTTTTCTCTCCTCTCTTCTTCGCTTGAGGCTGCGGGAAAGCGGACGGATGCCCCATCCCTGCAGCAGTGCCCCCCACTTTACAGATCTATCAGAAAGGCAGCGGTAAAAGATGAGGATTTGCTGCTAATAGCGGCAGCAGCAAAAGAGCTGGTAGGAGAGACTTGGCAGGGACTCTGGGAGCATCATAGAGAAGTTGAACCATTCGAAGAGCCTCCCCTTCCCCCACCCCCTCCTGTGTCTTCCTCTCCACCCTCCTCAACAGCCTTTTTGCCCTCTTCTTTGACCTCCTCCCCAGTGAGCCCTCAAGATAAGAAAGACCGGGTGAAAGCCTTGGCCACAGCCTGGTGTCGGGTTTTGGTTGGGCCGGTGAAGGAAGTAATAGCGAAAGTGACAGGGAAGCAACAGCCTCCTACCTTCAAAACATTGTTTAGAGAGAAGGAAGGGTGGTGGGATGAGGAATGTAAAGAGCTGCAGGAATACCTGAAGAAAGTAAGGAAAGAAGTTGAAGACTGTGCAAGTGGGGTGGAGAGAGAGTTAAAGTAGGAAAGGGTGGAAGACATCTTAAAGAAAAGGAGAGAGATCTTCCGGTAGAAAAGGAAGAGATTTGAAAGAGCAGAAACTAAAAAAGCGAAGACACATTTGCTTAATGACCCCCTCTTCCTTTGGAAAGAAAGGAGAAAGTTGTCGAAAGATGGTCTGAGACCAGGGGCAAGAGACTTCTCAAACCATTGGGCACGGGTTTTGGAGGAGGGCGAAGAATTGCCAGAGCCTGATCCGGAGCCGGAGCCCCCGAAGCAATTCATTTTCTCGTATAAGCAGGTGACTGATCGTCTGAAAGGAATGGATAGAAAGAAAGCGGTAGGGCTCGATGGCATCTCTCCTCAACAACTCGACCTTTGCTTTTCAAAATGTCACTCTCCCATCTCTCGCTTCCTTTTGTTTGTTTTCTTTAATTTAATGCATGCATATGCATGTTGGCCTGATAACTAGAATTTGTTGAGAATCGTACCCGTTCCGAAAGGTCCCCCTTCGCCACAGCCGAATGACTGGCGTCCAGTCCATGTCGTTAACCCCCTTGCAAAGCTCTTTAGTCTCCTTATGGATGATAGAATCCGTCAGCAAGCTCGTTTTGATGACAGACAGATCGGGTTTAGGAAAGGGGTGGGCACAAGAGAGGGGATCGGAGCAGTGGTAGGCTTGGTATAAGCTAGGTACAAGAATACAGAAGAGGCAAGAAGGGGCTCTTGGGCGGATTTGTCGACATCTCAAAGGCGTTTGACTCTATCCCTCGGCTGAAGCTTCTGGCAAAGCTGCAGGCTAAGGGAATAGAGAAGAGAGATCTATTGATGATTGCATCAATGTATAGAGGCGTGAAAGCAAGAGTCGATGGGGACTTGGCTCTATTCTTGGAGGGGGCAGGGGTTAAGCAAGGTGATGCGTTATCCCCGTCGCTTTTTCTATTATTCATTAATGACCTGCATGATGAGATTCAGAAAGGAAAACGGGGAGATGGAAAGGAAACGGAGGGGGTTCACCTTGCTGGGGCCAGTTTGGGAAGTATAGGCTATGCTGATGATCTTGTCTTATTTGCACACTCAGCAGCCGACCTCCAAGCAAAATTCGATGCCCTGGAGGGGTATTGCGGAAAGTGGGGGTTGAATATCAATCTGAAGAAAACCAAGGTCCTGCACCTTTGTGAATACCGCGAGGACTGTAACGGCATGATTTTGTACCAAGGGAAGGAAGTAGACTGGTATGATCAGTACAAATATTTAGGTTGCCTTCTGTTTGAGGGAGGGGATTTGACTCGGTCAATTGAAGCACGCCTACGCAGTGCAGAGCGTGCAATGGGGGCGGTGATTGGTCTGGCTGCAAGTCTATCTGGGTTGCCTCTCGGGGGAAAGATGCAGCTGCTGAAGGCGTGCTGGGAGCCGGTGGCACTCTATAGCCTGGGGTGCTTTCCGATAAGACAGGGAGACTGGGAGGCGATTGACAACTTGCGGCTCCGGTTTGTTCGATGGGCGGCCCGACTTCTGGTCAGGAGTTTGCGTGTACCTTCTCTTTTGTCTGTTAATTTAATGTCTGCTCGCGCGCTCTTGTATGCTCGTTTTGCTTCATTCTAGATTGCACTTAGCCGTTCGTATCTCCGTATTCCTCAGGCTCTTTTGAATTCATGGAAGGGACCAGCGGGGCAGAAGCAAAGACGAGCCGTCAATGGTCTGTTCAGATAGGCAGGCCTTGACTTTTTGACGTCTCTCCCTGTCCGGAGCTCAGAAAGACGGGCTCCGAAGAGGAATTTGTTTGTTTCTGCCAAAATTAAGGATGCCTGGAGAATGGAATGCATGAAAAGGGGAGACAGGGAAGAAAGGGGCAACTTCCCCCTGTTTGCCTCTTTATCAGAACTACAGAGAGCTCTTCTGTCTTCTTTACGTTCTTTTCTATTTCTTTTATCTTCAAAGAATGGCCCCAAGGTACAGATGTCCTGTCTACCGAGAAGTGCCTTATGTGAGAAGATTGAGCCACTCCTAAGGACATTGACACTAAATCGGAAGGGTCTAACGGGGGGGGCCAACTCTCTGGGAGAGGAGTTTTGTCTGGCAGAGGGTTGTTCAAATGGAAGAAAAATTGATGATCTCTGGCACCGGCTTTCAGTATGCTCCAATTGGGTAGAAGCAAGAAATAAACTAAACAAAGTGGTAGAGGGAAAGAAAGTGAAGCAAAGGATTCAGAGAGAAGGAATTGAGGGATCGGATACAGCCAAAACAGAAGCGAGGAAGATGCTGTTTTTGACTTTACAAGTCGATCCGTATGAAGCATGCAGAGCCGTTTGCGATCTTTGTCACTCACTGTGCACGCCTGTCTCTGTGTGAACGCGACCTTTTCTTCTTCTGTTTGAGTCTTATATTGCCACCTACAACGCGCATACTGCTCGTGAGCTCATCAAGCGAGCACTTCAGGGGATCTCGCGCTTAGCCTTATCTCTAGAGTTGAATGATTGACGATCTCTTGCATGAACATGGGCTGCTGGAAGCACGGCTCCACTCTAGCAAAGCCAACTTCATTCATTCATTCATTCATTCATTCATAAGACCTTGACTCTTACATTCTGATTGATCTTTCTCCATGACTTCTTAATCTATCATTCCTGTTACTCAATTTAATAACTAAATATTTACTAACAAAATAAGACTAGTCTATATCGTTCTTACTAGTCTTCGATCTAAAAAACCTAACTTCATTCTATTGCCTATAACTTCAACAAAACCAAGTTAAATTCCTTAGGAATTTAGTGGAATTTTCCCTTAGAATTTGGTGGATTTTAGTGGAATTTACCGTGAAATCTACTAACTCATCTAGATTTCACTAAATTTCATAAACATCTAGATAAATATTTGGATGTATAGTCATGTAGAAAGAGTTAGGAGCTCAAATTAGCTGTGTTTATATATATCTTATAAAGCTCTCTAAATGAGGTATAGCAATGGCCGGAGCGCACCTTTGCTGTTCGCAAAGGCAACTTCTAGTATATAACGGCCTTGTTATGGCGATAGCGCTAGCTGTAGCGCTAGCTCTACCTAACTAGGCATATCACAGCAAAAAAAAAATTAAAAAAAAATTAAACCAGAATTGGCTTAAATTATTTTTTTCTTTTTTTTTTTACAACACCTAAACAACACTTGTGCAATACGAAAACAACCTATAGGCTCCTCATATGTAAATAAATAAATAAATAAATTTTGGTTAACACCTAAATTAGTTTTTATATTTTTTTATTTTTGTGGGTCAACTGGGCTTCAAGCTTTGAACTTGAAGTGTCTGCTTCAAAAAAATAAATATATATGCAACTCTTGAACAACAGTTGTTTATCACCTAATTCCCGCCAATTTCCCGGTTAACATCGTCGAGCAAAAAAAACAAGTTAAGCAAGGATGGGCTTAAATTATTTTTTTTTTGCTCTGTGATATACCTTTTTTCATTTTTGAATGGGAAAACGTTCACGATCACAAAAAGGATGAAGGAGGCCTAGTTACCTATAAGGCACCAATTAATCCTATCATAATAAATCACTATCACTTTCACTACCGACAAATGAATTTAGTAGGAAAAAAACTTTATATTATAGTCTATTTTCATTTAGAAAAGCTTTAAAAGAGTTTGTATTGTTGTTCTATCTTTTATTTTAAAAGTGATTAAAAGGCGTAATTGAATCTAATATTAAATATTAAGATAAGCAAATAATATTTAAGTAAACTAATTAAGCGTGAAAGAAATATCATATTGTCATCCAAGCGATCGAAGGAAGGCAGGCTGGGAAGCAGGCGCCTCCGCCCGGGGAGTCCGCCGCAGAGTCGCAGACCTACACGCTCCTTTTGCTTGCACCTATGCCGGAGGATCAAAAGACCCCATTCAATAGCAGTCACCGTGATTGTTTTCTCATTTCATACTACAATCCTTCTGGCAATCCTTCTCTCACTGACGCCCATCAGACTCAACAAATCGACCTCGAGATCCGAAAGGTCTGTAGGTATTGTGCAGGTGCGTGCCAGACTGTCCCCCCTCCTGTTCTGCATCTGGGTAGTCCGTCTTTTCACACGACGAAGAGGAAGGCACAGAAGGCACAAAAGACACGAAGAGAGGTGTCACCACACATCTGCGTGCGTCGATTCTCTCAAACATCTTCACTTCTCGCCCCTTCCCTCTGACACTCTATAACCCCCCACTATTTAATTCACGACCACAGAGCGAGGCCGAGTAGGAGGAGAACGAGGGAAAGAGGCGCCACGAGAGACGACGCCGCCCCCTTCACATAAATGTTCGACTGGACCTTCTGGCAGGCGTTATCCTGGAGCTGCACGGGCTCTCCGATCGCCGTCTCTCCAGTCTCGCACGCTGCGTCGTCGTACTTCGTCAAGATGACCTTTCCATCTGCCAGAATGACCTTGAAGGCCATATCGCTACTGAGCATTCTTCTCTGGGCAGTGACTTCCTCTGCCTCTGTTCCGTAGAAGAGGGCGCTGGTCATTCCCTTCATCTTCATTGCGGCACTCACAAGAGTGCCTGGTTGGAAGCACGTGTTCAGAGGTTTGCACTGGGAGACGTAGGAGTTGCACTCGGAGGGACCGAAGTACAGGCAGACGCTCTGGATGGTCGCAGAGGAAGAAGACGCCTCAGCCGTCTCCCCTTCCTCTGCCGTCACCAGAACAGGGACGGCCAGGACAAGGATGAAAGAGAGAAGCAGAAAGCGAAGTCCAGACATGTTGCTCACTGAAGGTGAAACAAAGGAGTCAGTCAATGAACTCTGCAAAGCTACGGTAGCTGCTACGAACCGTCACGATTGACCAGACGGCTGTAAGTAAGAAGACCTCTTCCGCAAATCGAACGAATTAAGGAACCAAGACCGAACAGGAATCCGTGGTTGGGAGGCTGGACGGATACGCAGGCCTTAGCTAAAAATGAAAAAAAAGGCTGCAGCCGAATTCTTCGAAGTCGTACTCAGGAGAGGTGTCAGTAATGTGAACTTTGACTCGGCACCGGGTCTCCAATGCTGCGAAGGTCAACCGCGAGCAGACGTCTATACAACGACAGTGGATGTCAGGCAACAACAGGTGCTAGCAACCAAGATGGTGCTTGAAGATGCTTAATTGAAGCAGGTACACAGACACAGGAAGTCTGAAAATGTCCGATCAGTGATCACTTTCTGACAGATCAACATGGATCAACACCTCGCGGTGGATACGCGTGAATCCGTTTTTCGTTCGTGTTGCGCAACAGTCATGCGAGTGCGCACAGACCTTCCAGGAACAATTATCGATAAAAGTTTTGTCAGGAACTCTACAGCTGCATGCGAGATCCTGCAAGACTCCTATAAGTTACTCCATGTTACTCCTTTGGAATCGACGGCACAAGTAACTTGCAGGCTCTTCTATCAAACACCAGAGCAGTGCTGTGTGGTCGAACGATCATCAAAAAAGGTCGAAAGACCGCTTGCTGGGTGAAACATAAGTTTTGTTCTGTACATTGCAACACGTCTCGTTTCATTCGGACGTCACATCCTGTCTGACTGAATGATTAAGGATTCAAGACGGATAAAACAGGAGTTGCAGTGTTAATACCTTCAAGCAAATCCACACGGAATCTTCACGTGAGTCCCTTTCCTTTTGATTTGCTGAGCATTTGCTGTAGACTTTGAAACAGGAAGCTGCTTCCGACGCCATTTCGCAGATCAGGAGAGACTGCCTCACCAGGCCCACTTTGTACAACGACACAAATTGACAGAAAGATTCCTCATGAAGCCTGAATGGACCGGCGAATGGACAGAGCTGGATACCAGCACCTGTAGCCCTGCAAGTGGAACAACAGAGACCGGGTCAGTTATTGGGTGGGTGGGTGGCTGAGGGAGTGTGTGTGTATCCATCCCTCTCCGCTTTTGAGTATCTTCTTGCTTTCCGCATACCGTGCTGCTTCTCTGTTTTGTGCGTATTCCCACAAGCTTTTCTGGGGTCCACAGATGTGTCCAATCCTTGCCAAGAGAGAAGGGGCGAAGACGTCACTGGAAAGAATGTGTGAGCAATCGTAAGAGGCAAAGAGGTGATAGAACACGAAGGTTGAATAGCGTTACCAATCGGTTTGCCTGCAAGAGCGCAATGAAGAGAAGTAATCTGGCGAAGGAAGGAATGGTTCCAGACAATCCCGGGGAGGTGAGGAGAAGAGTGATGTTTGCCAGGAAGACACTGATTACAGAAGGAACAAATTTTGAGCTGCTCGAAAGGGACTCAGCAGAGATCACTCGTGCAGCTTTCCCGTCTCGCGCTTTTTCTGTCTGCGCAAACATGTCGGCCTCTTTCTCTCTCCCTCCTCCCCTCCCTCCCTCCCCCCAAAAC